>CM053035.1:195254044-195351544 GCA_028564925.1 Lithobates sylvaticus
TGCCATTCCTCCTTGCAGATCCTCTCCAGTTCTGTCAGGTTGGATGGTAAACGTTGGTGGACGGCCATTTTTAGGTCTTTCCAGAGATGCTCAATTGGGTTTAAGTCAGGGCTCCGGCTGGGCCATTCAAGAACAGTCACGGAGTTGTTGTGAAGCCACTCCTTCATTATTTTAGCTGTGTGCTTAGGTTCATTGTCTTGTTGGAAGATAAACCTTCGGCCCAGTCTGAGGTCCTGAGCACTCTGGAGAAGGTTTTCGTCCAGGATATCCCTGTACTTGGCCGCATTCATCTTTCCCTCGATTGTAACCAGTCGTCCTGTCCCTGCAGCTGAAAAACACTCCCACAGCATGATGCTGCCACCACCATGCTTCACTGTTGGGACTGTATTGGACAGGTGATGAGCAGTGCCTGGTTTTCTCCACACATACCGCTTAGAATTGAGGCCAAAAAGTTCTATCTTGGTCTCTTCAGACCAACAAATCTTATTTCTCACCATCTTGGAGTCCTTCAGGTGTTTTTTTTTTTTTTTTTTGTTTTTTTTTTAGCAAACTCCATGCCGGCTTTCATGTGTCTGGCACTGAACAGAGGCTTCCGTCGGGCCGCTCTGCCATAAAGCCCGACTGGTGGAGGGCTGCAGTGAGGATTGACTTTTTACAACTTTCTCCCATCTCCCGACTGCATCTCTGGAGCTCAGCCACAGTGATCTTTTGGGTTCTTCTTTACCTCTCTCACCAAGGCTCTTCTCCCCGAAAGCTCAGTTTGGCCAGACGGCCAGCTCTAGGAAGGGTTCTGGTCATCCCAAACTTCTTCCATTTAAGGATTATGGAGGCCACTGTGCTCTTAGGAACCTTAAGTGCGTCAGAATTTTTTTGTAACCTTGGCCAGATCTGTGCCTTGCCACCATTCTGTCTCTGAGCTCTTCAGGCAGTTTTCTTTGACCTCATGATTCTCATTTGCTCTGACATGCACTGTGAGCTGTAAGGTCTTATATAGACAGGTGTGGGGCTTTCCTAATCAAGTCCAATCAGTATAATTAAACACAGCTGGACTCAAATTAAGGTGTAGAACCATCTCAAGGATGATCAGAAGAAATGGACGGCACCGGAGTTATATATATGAGTGTCACAGCAAAGGGTCTGAATACTGAGGACCATGTGATATTTCAGTTTTTCTTTTTTAATAAATCTGCAAAAATGTCAACGCTTCTGTGTTTTTCTGTCAATATGGGGTGCTGTGTGTACATTAATGAGGGAAAAAAAATTAACTTAAATGATTTTAGCAAATGGCTGCAATATAACAAACAGTGAAAAATTTAAGGGGGTCTGAATACTTTCCGTCCTCACTGTAGCTCTGACGTATTCCACAGTAAAAAAATACACTGATCCAGTCACATAATTTTCTGCACCAGAGGAGTTTACCCTCTACTGTTCCACCATAGTCACAGATTGCTATTATTATACATTGATTATAGCTCTGACTTATTCTGCAGTGCTGTACAAAGAACACTAAACCAGTCACATCAGTCTCCGCACCAGAAGAGCTTACACTCCAGTGTCCCCAGCACATACTCCATAGGGCTGTACAAAAAACACTGCCAGTTACATTATCTGCACCAGAGTACTTTACATTTCAAAGTTTTAATATCGGTAATTGATTTTTGCTTTTTCCAATGGAGACAACTGTCCAAGAGGGGCTTTCCCCTTTGCTTTTGGTGAATATACCTTTTCTCTTCCTGTGGTGTCTGTGGGTTAAAAAGTGAAGGGGGAATCTCCCCCAAAGCAACGCAAAACTAAAAATAAAATTGATCTCCTAGATAACCAGCTTCTTTTAAATTCCTAAATGTGCTGCATTGCTCCGAACTTGGTGTTTAGCCTAAAAAAAAGAATGCATTAAAAAAAATATAAGAAGTGTCATCTGCAAAGTTGCTGCAACTCCATTTTGGAACGGTTTGTTAATATAAGTTCTAGATAATATTCGCACCTTCTGTCTGTAAATGTGAACACATCTGCCAGGTCCTGATGATTACGTGGGGGTAGGGTGGGCTATGGAAAAGAGGGGGCATGTGCCTTGGCCATGGAAGAGAATGGATGGTCGCCTTGGCCATGGAAGAGACTGGGTGGGCGCCTTGGCCATGGCAAAAGATTGGTGGGCTCCTTGGCCATGGCAGAGGAGGATGGGTGGGCTCATTGGCCATGGCAGAGGAGGATGGGTGGGCTCATTGGCCATGGCAGAGGAGGATGGGTGGGCTCCTTGGCCATGTCAGAGGATGGGTGGTGGGCTCCTTGGCCATGTCAGAGGATGGGTGGTGGGCTCCGTGGCCATGGCAGAGGAGGATGGGTGGGCTCATTGGCCATGGCAGAGGAGGATGGGGGGGCTCATTGGCCATGGCAGAGGAGGATGGGTGAGCTCCTTGGCCATGTCAGAGGATGGGTGGTGGGCTCCTTGGCCATGTCAGAGGATGGGTGGTGGGCTCCTTGGCCATGGCAGAGGAGGATGGGTGGTGGGCTCCTTGGCCATGGCAGAGGATGGGTGGTGGGCTCCTTGGCCATGGCAGAGGATGGGTGGTGGGCTCCTTGGCCATGGCAGAGGATGGGTGGGGGGATCCTTGGCCATGTCAGAGGATGGATGGGCTCCTTGGCCATGGGCAGGACAATCCAGGCTCACATGGGAGATAGGGAAACAACTCCATGTAGTTGATTTTAGAAAGATCCTGCATTTACCTTTTTACTTTAGTTTCATATAATTTACTTCGGCCAGGTCTATGCTTTCTGCAGTGTTTCCAAGCAGCACTGCAGTCTCTTGTCATATGACAATATGCTGTTTAATTGCATGTAGGTAAGGCTGCTTTTGGGCTTAAACAGGGGTGGTGCTGGGATCAGAGAACACACAGAATTTGTTTATGGCCCAGACTCTGGGTCATTCACAAAATAAGCACACTGGCTACCATTTTTAGGTTTGGAGGGCAGGCAATGAAGGCCTGAATGGAAACAAGCCCCTCATCTAGTGGGTTGTGTCTCCTGAGTCATCATTAATGAGTATATCTATATGATTTACAGGCTTTCTTATTTTTTTATTTTTTCCGCTCACTGTTACGGCTCAGTAAATCCTTGTGCCGCCGTTCCTTGTCACTCTTTCCTACCCACCCAGTTCTGCTCTTGTCACCTTTATATTTATATATATATATCTTCATTAAAGGTTTGGAAAATTAAATGTGGTTACAAGATATTGACGCCTTTCCTTTTCCAAATTTACAGAGGCAGTATTAATTATAATTTTCTGCATTTTTTGCTGTCTTTGTTTAAAATGAATTAGCCATCAGATATTTTCATGTTGAGTCCGTGCATGCTAAGTAATGTGATCTTGGGTTTAGTAAGTATGCTAAGTAATGTGTTAGGGCTTGTTTACACTTTCTGTTGGGTGTTGTAAAAAAAACAGGCAATTGAGCCATGTTTTATCACACCCTCTGGCCCCCCACCGCCACCCCTCACCCTCCCCCAAAGTTGTCTTACAAATAATTTTTTTTTTTATTTTTTTTTTTTTTACTGTTAATTTTCTGCATTAAGGTAAAAAAAAAAAACTTTAAATAGTAATTCACCCCACCCCCCAGTACCCCCTTAGCGGAGGCCTCTCTCAATCCAGTGCTGTCCCGTCTGCAGCAGCTCTTCTCCTCTCTCTTTCTCTCTCAGGTTCGGCTGAGAGTAGCGGGAGCCATTGGCTCCTGCTGCTGTCAGTCAAATCACATGAAGGGGGATTGGGGTCTGGGACTGAGCCCAGAAAGTGTATGTCTATACATGCACACAGCCTGGCTTGAGATCGAAACAACATTTTTACTTAGGGGTGTACTCACTTTTGTTGCCAGCGGTTTAGACATTAATAGCTGTGTGTTGAGTTATTTTGAGGGGACAGCAAATTGACACTGTTATACAAGCTGTACACTCACTACTTTACATTGTAGCAAAGTGTAATTTCTTCAGTGTTGTCACATGAAAAGATATTTACAAAAATGTGAGGGGTGTACTCACTTTTGTGAGATACTGTGTATAGTATTTGCATAAACCAAGCCAACGCATTTCAGTCCAACTTCTTCCTCACTCAAAGTTTAGCTATTGTTGTACATGTGGTCTATAAAACAAAACATAGATTAGAGCAGCCCTCAAATTTTCCACTCGCATTCTGCGAGTGAAAAATGAGAGCTGGCGGGGCGAGCGCCGCCGGCATGCAGGGTTGAATGGGAGCCGTTCTCCGAGTGATCGCAGAGGGGAAGAGAGAGGAGAGCGGGCGGCCGGATTATCAGAGAGCGGGGTCATCGCTGTAACAGCTTACATTTCAATTTCCGTGTGTTCTCACTGTCACATACAGCCCCACCTCCCGGACCTGATAAGTTGATAGACAGATCTCCCGTCCAATCCCAAGACGTGACATCAAAGTCCCTGGGCCAGGAGGCGGGGCTGTATATGACGGCAAGCCGCGGGAACACGCCGCAATTGAAATGTAAGCTGTTACAGCGATGTCCCCGCTCTCTGATAATCCGGCCGCCTGCTCTCCCCTCTCTTCCCCTGAACTGGTAGCCTGCATTGATGGACACTGGTGAGGCTGCATTGATGGACACTGGGCGAGGCTGCATTGATGGACACTGGGCGAGGCTGCATTGATGGACACTGGGCGAGGCTGCATTGATGGACACTGGGCGAGGCTGCATTGATGGACACTGGGCGAGGCTGCATTGATGGACACTGGGCGAGGCTGCATTGATGGACACTGGGCGAGGCTGCATTGATGGACACTGGGCGAGGCTGCATTGATGGACACTGGGCGAGGCTGCATTGATGGACACTGGGCGAGGCTGCATTGATGGACACAGGCTGCATTGATGGACACTGGGCGAGGCTGCATTGATGGACACGGGCGAGGCTGCATTGATGGACACTGGGCGAGGCTGCATTGATGGACACTGGGCGAGGCTGCATTGATGGACACGGGCGAGGCTGCATTGATGGACACGGGCGAGGCTGCATTGATAAAGAAGTTGTTAATATTTTTATAACTTAATTCTGCGTAAAACATTTAAGTGTCATTTATGAGGGGGCGTATTAAGGGGCGGGGTTGGGTGGGGCAACTGTTGGCGAGTAACCCTTGATGCCTGGCTAGTAGATCAGGACTTGAAATTTTGAGCCCTGCATTAGAGTATATATATCACTATTTGCATGTATATAGCATTATCCAAGAGATGGAAAAGCTCCACTATTTACAATATCTCCATTAAAGGGGTGTTCCGGGAAAAAAAAAAAAAAATTAATAGCCAGCAGCTATACATACTGCAGCTGCTTACCTGTCCTGCAGTCCGTCGATGTTGGCACCGCAGCTGATGTCTCCATCAGCTGTCGGGTGCTGCTGCCGCCGCCATTGCGGGTAAGGTAACCCGGCAGTGTAGCCTTTTCGGCTTCACGCCGGGAACCCTACTGCGCATGTGCGAGGCCCCCGCTCCTCTCTCCTATTAGCCCGGCGGCCGAGGGAGGAGGGAGCCCCGCAGTGACGTCATGGCGGACTTCCGGAAGGGGGAAAGAATACCTGTCAAAGACCCCCCCCTCCTCCCCCGAAAGGTGACAATTGTGAAACCGGAAGGGGGGAGGAATCCGATGAGCGGAAGTTCCACTTTAGGGTGGAACTCCGCTTTTAAGTGTCATTTTCACTGGGCAGTAATGCCAACGAATGCGATTCACTCAAGTGAATTAAAACACATTGCAAACACCTGTAATGCCCCCAGTTGCAGTGTGATGTGGCATTTACAGGGTATTGCCTGTCAAATGCACCCAGGTCTTATACAGTCTAAACGTATCCCTAGTGTAGCACTTCCAGGGTCACCATCCATTAGGTGGACTAAGATGCCGACTCGGAACAGCGTCGGATGCCGCCTTTCACCTTGTGACTTGATGCAAAGTTACAATGTTGCAGTGTGATCACCATCTCCTTCCTGCAGTAGATTAATGGCGACATCTCAGCCAAGGGAAAGTCACTGGACTGGAGCTGAAGGATGACTTTTTAATGATTAAAGATGGGGGGGCTTTTCTGAAAAAATAATGCTGTTGCTGTATATTGTGACATATCAGGAACCTTTCTTTTTAATACAGGCCATAGAGTTACAGACACTTAAACTACGCCCTCATTTGCAGCACACTGACATCAATGTGGTCAGAAGTGGTTCATCCCGCACTACAAAGCAATTAATATCTCGTAGATCTAATGAGCAGCGTTTGTCGCAATGTTTGAATTCTTTTTTTTTTTTCCGTTCTGTGTGTACAGTAAATGTTTAGCAATGTGGCCATTACATCACAGAAAAGATAAACCGCTGCATTTATTACACGCCGCCAGACCCACATCTATCGAATGACGCAAAGCTGCTACGGCAAGCTCAGAGCGGCGATCGATACAGTAAAAGGTCAGGGGGAGAGGTGAGGCGTTCTGGAGATGCTTGGCGGCCGGCTCTGGGGTTTTGTGGTTTAGATAAGGAAACGGACTGAAGGTCGTGTATCTGGGGGGGTCATACGGAGTTATTATTAGATTGTCAGCTCTCAGGTGATTGCGCCATTGAAGAATGTGGTGTCAGGATGGGACGTTCGCATTTCTCACGGTTTTGACTGGAGACCTGATTCATCAGTTCTGCTTAAAGCCACACTGTTGCGAAAAAATATTGCATTCTGGTAATTGTGCAGACTTCGCGTCCATTCTCACCAGCTGATGCGTTAGCGGCTAGTGTGTGTTGCGGTGCAGGTAGTTGCTGATGCTCGGATCTCGGTACATTGCACTGTTCACTTTTCTTTTTTTTTCTTTTTAATATATCACACAATGGGGCTGCGCTTTAATGGCTGCCCAATGCAGTCCCACTTCAGCTGGTGTGAATGGACCCTTCAGAGCAGGGGTCTCAAACTGACGGCCCTCCAGCTGTTGTGAAACTACAAGTCCCTCATTAGACATTGCAAGGCAGACAGTTACAAGCATGACTTCCACAGGCAGAGGCATGATGGGACTTGTAGTTTTGCAACAGCTGGAGGGCCGCTAGTTTGAGACCCCTGCTTCAGAGGGTTAGGTCTCCTTTTTACCAAAAAAAAATACTAAAGGGCATCTGTAGATAAAAACTAACTGTGTAGCTTTGTCCGAAGTTAAAAAATTCCGTTGCTATAGGTGTAGTAGGCCATTTACTGTACTTACCTCCTGAAGCCTGGCCAATAAACTCCCAGAGATGGGGGGGGAAATGTTAGCAGCGCTAAAAATTTAAAAGTGACACTAATTTAATATGAATAAAAGTCCAAATTGAATAAGAGACAAAAGTCTATAATGACCATAAGCTTCTCAGATGTTGTTCAAATCAATGAATGGTTTACCAACAATCGTAAAAATTAGAAAAATTATTATGGCTGTGCTGAAAATTAATAAGTGAACCTAATGACTAATTTCGATATAATTAAATAATAAAGTCCAAAATTAATAGTGTCTAAAGTCTATAATGAAACATAAACGCCTCAATTGTGACTCCAAGCGATGAGTGTAAACCAACAGTCAAAAGGAATATCCTAAAAAGAATACGGGAAGATCACATGAAGTGTGCGCTTGCCACGTGGCAAGCCAGATGGGCTTGTGACCAATTACCCGGTCGGGGCCTTTATCCGGGGCCGTTTTTAAGGCAGGGCAAAAGGGGCAGCTGCCCTGGGCCCTGTCATTGTTGTGGGGTCCAAAGCAGCTGCCTCATACTTGCCAACTATCCTGGTTTAAATTCCCTTTCCCCTTGAGGTTTTAGTCCTGTGCTGTGTCCAAATATCTCAGTGTGAAGTGCTCCTACTAATGCTGCCCAGCTCTGCCCTATTGTTGTGTACAGATGACTCACCTGCAGATCCTGTGTTTACATGTCAATTCCTGGGATTCATATGTAAATAGCGGCAGCATTGATATGTATATCATGCTCCCCCCTGAGGTCATATTCACAGTAATCTCTAGCAATCAATCAACAAGCAGAAATCATGTGCTGTAACCTCTAGCAACTAATCAGTGAGCAGTAATGATACACTGTAACCTCTGGCAACCAACGCAATAGCTGTCTGATCTGATACAGTAAACTGATTTTGAGTCTAACTGCTATTTATTGTATGTTTTAGAGCAGGTGAAGAGCAAAACTGCATGGGGTGGGGCAAGAAAAGTTTTTTTTTGCCCAGGGTCCAATCAATATTAAAGATGGATGACCAAATTCCGGTAACCAGCCAGAGGGGCTTGTAGCCAGTACCCGATCGGTGCCTGTATCTCAGATGTAAACGATGGTACTCTAGTCCAGATCCTTTATCTCGTGGCAATCTGAAACCTCGAAGTGTCATAGGACTGAACCAGAACGGACACGATAGGTCTCCCGATCGGGACCGTTCCGATGGTAAGACAGCCTGCAGGTCTCCAGTAAGACCTGGACATAAAATTGAAACTCCCAGAGATGGCATCATCCTGTCCCACCTCGTTGCTAGGAGATTGCTAAGACACTCCTAGCAGATTCAAACCCCATCAAAGGCGCTTGCATGTTGCAGTAGCTCTGAAGCTCAGCAACGGAGGAGATGGTGAACCACACATGTGCCGGGGGTTTGAGAGCTCGCTCCTGTGATAGTGGCAGTTAGCAAATAAATAAACCGAGAAAAAGCACTCACATTGCCTCATCCGTGAATATTGGGAACAAAAAAAGGAATTCAAAGAAAACCTGTTGGACTTTAAAGGCACAACAAACACCGGGAGTACAAAAAAAAGAATTTTAACATTTATTGAAAAATACACATAATATAAAGACCAGAGACATGAAATAATAAAAATCACATATACAGATAAGAATCGATACATTATGTGAGCCCTAATGCGTCTACGCGTTTCGTTGTACACTTCGTCAGGACACATTTGGGGCTCAGTAGTTGCAAAGCAAAGGATCTCACAATCTTGGAAGAGGGTCACGTAAATACGTATTAGTCAATCAGTGATTAGACAGAGAATGGTTTCCAATAAAGAAAAACATATGAAAAAACTCAGGGGCAGCGCAGCTCAATACAGCTGAAACGCGTAGAGGCCACCTGTGGGCTGATCATCAAAACCTTATTGAACAAGGGTTATTAGATAGGAGATGTAATATGCCGTGGACTATGGTGAATAAATCAAAGAAGATCCTTGAGTCACAAAAAAAGACCACAGATAGAAGCCTGGCTGTTTATCCAATATGGTGGATCCAGATCTCAGCTACCATCATCCCAAACAAATAAGTATATGGGGGTATCACAGAGTGAACAACTCTTCAACGTATGTTTTTCTTTATTGGAAACTATTGTTTGTTGTGCCTTTTAAAGTCCAACCACAGGTTTTCTTTGAATTCCTTTTTTTTTTGGTGGCAGTTGGCAGTATTGGTTGGGATACCATCTCTGGTGGGCGGGTTTCAGCCAGGCTTTTGGAGGAACGTTAAAGGCCTACAGCTATAGCGAGGGCATTATCCGACTTCAGTCAAAGCTACACAGTTTATTTTTTATCTAGACACCCGTTACCTGCACAGGCAATATATTATTAGAAGTGAACTATGGCTTTAATATCTGGAATGATGTCAGTATAAGAATTCCGTTTAGGTCGCACCTTTATTTATGTTCTCCACATTTACATGCAGATCACCTGTCTAGCAAAAGTTAGTTTCAGGGGTTGGGACAAACCTATAACAATGCTGAGGTGGCTACAACCATCAGCTTCTATTCATATGATTTAAATCCCCCCCCCCCTTTTTTTTTTTTTTTTTATTCATAAGAAAAAAAATATTGTTTCTGTAAAAGCCTAAAATGTGTTCGCTGGAGTTGGGAATCAAAGCGACATTGGAAGTGATTGTAAACCCTTAGGCCCCTTTCACACTGGGGCGGTTTTCAGGCGGTACAGCGATAAAAATAGCGCCTGCACACCGCCTGAAAAAAAAAAACGGCCCCATTCACTCCAGTGTGAAAGCCGGCGGGCTGTCACACTGGAGCGGTGCGCCAGCAGGACGGTAAAAAAAGTCCTGCTAGCAGCATCTTTTGGAGCGGTATAGGAGCGGTGTGTTCACCGCTCCTATACCGCTCCTACCCATTGATTTCAACGGGACACCGCGGTAATACCGCGCCAATACTGCCGCAAAGCGCCGTTACGGCAGCGCTTTGCGGGGGATTTTAACCCTTTTTCGGCCGCTCGCGGGGGGTAAAACCGCCCCGCGAGCGGCCGAATACCGCGGCTAAAACGACGGTAAATCAGCGCTAAATATAGCGCTGCTTTACCGTCGCCGCGGCTCCCGCCCCAGTGTGAAAGGGGCCTTACAGACCACTTTGACCTACAGGTAACCCTAGATCAGGGGTCTTCAAACTACGGCCCTCCAGTTGTTCAGGAACTTCAATTCCCATCATGCCTAGTTATGTCTGTGAATGGCAGAGTTTTACAATGCCTCATGGGATGTGTAGTTCTGCAACAGCTGGAGGGCCGTAGTTTGAGGATCCCTGCCCTAGATTAAGGCTTACCTGTAGGTCCAAGAATTATCACTTCAACCTACACGGTTTAGGAGATATTTGCAAAAAGTCAGGCACCGATGCCTACGGCGCGCACTGAGCACGCCACTGCTAACGGCGATATGCCGCTAGTGGCGGCTCCCGTGCGCATTCCCTGGAGTGGCGTCATCGCAGCTCCGGGCCAATCACAGCACCGTAGCCGCGAGACCCAGAAGTTTTACTCCGGGATGCATGGCAGCGGCAGGGATGAAGGAGGAGGGCCGCTTCGGGGGCTTCGTTCTCAGGTAAGTTATTCATAATGAGCTAGTATGCCTTTCCCTTTTTTTGATTGGCTTTACTTCCTCTTTAAGTCTCCATTTCCAAACCGTGAGCTCTTTATTGCAGAGGGGACACGCAATGTCCCTTTTGCAATAAAACAAACTTGCCTGCCAGCTTGCAGTGTTCTTTGTGCAAGTGCAGCTCAGTTTACATTCCGGTGTTCTGACAAAAAGTGCCCCCCCCCCCCATCGGATAGTGTCCACCCTATACTGCGCAGCGCTTGCGCAGTACGGAGGACAAAGACGCCAAAAGTTTCCAAAGATGAACAGCTGATCATTCGCTCCAGATGTTGTAAGACACCACTTTGTAACCGCGCCCCTCGCGGGCTCGCTTTGCTCGCCGTGCTTCGGGCACGGCCTCGCTTCACTCTGCATAATTATAATCCAACTCTATGTCCACTTGGCTGGTGGGGCTAGAACCTGGACTCAGGGCAGAATGTAGTATTAAGTGCGCAGGCGCCGCGTAGAGCTGACGATCAGCTGTTCATCTTCGGGGACTTTCGGCTTCTCCTTTTTGTCCTCCATACTGCGCAAGCGCAGTACAGGGCGGACACTATCCGATGGGGGGACATTTCTTGACAGGACACCGGCACAAATCCTGTGTTCTGGGAAGACTGAACTCCTGTGCATGCACACAAGTGACCTCAACCGTGCCAGCCAATGGAGATGGCTGCAGTGTGGCACCTGGAAAAAAAACGGGTAGAAAATGCTGGCACTGGGGGCCCTTCGGACCATTGAAGAGGTAACGATTGCGGACTTAACTCTCTCATTTGTTTGGGACTTTTTTCAAAGTACATTAATACTACAGTGGGTATAGAAAAGAATCACCCACCTTTTAAAATAATCACATTTTGGTGATTTGCAGCCTGAAATGAAGACAGACACAGTTTTTTTTTTTTTTTTTTTGTCCAGCTGTATTTACTCAGTGTAACTTATAAGTGAAAGATAAAACATGAGGCCTAAAACTCCA
The DNA here is from genome assembly GCA_028564925.1 of Lithobates sylvaticus. NCBI lineage: Eukaryota > Metazoa > Chordata > Amphibia > Anura > Ranidae > Lithobates > Lithobates sylvaticus. The sequence goes on from CM053035.1 coordinate 195,265,856, forward strand.
AGCATGATTCCAAGAAGGATTTGCTCATCCTTTTCCCAATATGACAGCTTGGTTTGGGTAATGACCATCTCAGGTCTGTGGGGTCACCTGGAGCAAGAATTTTATATATGCACAGGTCAATTGTTCATCAAATGATTTCTATTCGATTTATTTAGGTTCTAACATTATTTTATTTACATATTTAACCGATTAAGCCCCAGACCATTTTGCTGTCCAAAGACCAGAGCACTTTTTGCGATTCGGCACTGCGTCGCTTTAACTGACAATTGCGCGGTCGTGCGACGCGGCTTCCAAACAAAATTTATGTCTTTTTTTTTCCCCCACAAATGGAGCTTTCTTTTGGTGGTATTTGATCACCTCTGCGGTTTTTATTTTTTACGCTATAAACAAAAAAAGAGGTACAATTTTGAACAAAAGACGCATTTTTTACTTTTTGCTATAGTAAATATCCCCTATATATATATATATATATATATATATATATATATATATATATATATATATCTATATATATAAAAATAATTAAAAAAAATAAAAAACATTTTTCCTCAGTTTAGACCGATACGTATTCTTCTACATATATTTGGTAAAAAAAAAATCACTAAGTGTTTATTGATTGGTTTGCGCAAAAGTTATAGTGTCTACAAACTAGGGGATAGTTTTATGGCATTTTTATTAATAATTTTTTTTTTTTTTATTAGTAATGGTAGCGATCAGCTTTTTTTTTTTTTTTTTTTATCATCGTGACTTCGACATTATGTCGGACAATTTTGGCGCGATTTTAGGACCATTCACATTTATACAGCGATCAGTGCGATTTAAAATTGCACTGAATACTGTGTAAATGTGACTGGCAGTGAAGGGGTTAAGTGTGTCCTAGGGAGTGTTTCTAACTGTTAGGGGGATGGGCTAGCTGTGGCCCATCACTGATCTCTGCTCCCGATCACAGGGAGCTGTGATCAGTGACCATGTCACTAGGCAGAACGGGGAGATGCTTGTTCACATTAGCATATCCCTGTTCTTCCTCTCTGCTTCTCGGCCTTTTGGCTAGGATCAAGTGTAGCGTCTGTTCTTATCAGTTGCCAGGAGGTGGCGCTTGCTTCCATCCCTGTTCTACGGCGAGGTGGAGCAGGGGTGGCGGTTCTCCGAGTCCGTGGGACCCGCGACGTGACTCGCAGAGCTCCCGGCCGGCGCACACGCAATGGCACGGCGGCAAATTCAAAGGGACGTACAGGTGAACCGGCTCTATTGACAGCCAGTCACAATCGCCTGTCATGCGAATTGGATGCAGTGAAACCCACATCTAATTTGCATAAATGTGAACCCAGCCTAAAACATTGAAATCTTTTTAAATACAATTTTCCATCTAAAAAAAATCCTTTTAAACGAAGCTGTCAGAGCAATAAAATATACCTCTCCGCCCGCCCAATTCTTATTGGCCTAGTTCGGTTGTGTTTTAATTGGTTGGCCTGTTACTTCTGTGTGTGGGCACCGTTGGGGAAAGTAGAGGGGTTGATGGCATCGTCACTGGCCATGTGCTTGTCTGCCCGGTGACCTTTGCCTGGCATTGCCTGTTTGTGCGTCTGTGATGATGATGATGAGCGGTATTGACACCGTTTATGTGCGCCATGCTGTAATGTGTCTCAGCGGGTTTCCGCACCGGCTCTGCTCTCGTTTTTGTTTCCTTTTTCTTGCTGTTTCAAATTAGGTAACCTATTTTCTGCTACAGTGCACACTTCTTATCTGCAATTGTATGCAGGAACCGGTTCTGGAAGGCAGCACTGAGCCATCTGAGAAATGTCTTCATGGAGAGTCTCGGCTACCTGCCAGCTATTATCCTGTAGGGGAGATCTGAACTCGCAACGTTTAAAGGGCCAGAGCACAAAGTCTTAAGTATGGTGACCCAAAATTTCAAGCTTTAACCGCTTCAGCCCCGGACCATTTTGCTGGCCAAAGACCAGGGCAATTTTTTGCGATTCGGCACTGCGTCGCTTTAACTGACAATTGCGCGGTCGTGTGACGTGGCTCCCAAAACAAAATTGACGTCTTTTTTCCCCCCACAAATAGAGCTTTCTTTTGGTGGTATTTGATCGCCTCTGCGTTTTTTTTATTTAATTTTTTTTGCGCTATAAACAAAAAAATAAACATTTTGAAAAAAAAAATATTGTATATTATAGCAAAACGTAAAAAAACTATTTTTTTTTTATTTATTTATTTATTTATTTTTATTTTTTTTGCTTATAGCTCAAAAAAATAAAAAACGCAGAGTCGATCAATGAAGCGCTTATTGGGGTTAAGTGGGTCCTGGGGAGTAATTCTAACTGTGGGGGGCGTGGCTACATGTGACACGTCACTGATCACAGGGAGCAGAGATCAGTGACGCTGTCACTAGGCAGAAATGCTAAACTATGCTAATGTAAACAAGCATCTCCCCGTTCTTCTTTTTTTTTTTTTTTTATTATTATTATTAGTTATTTTTACCAAAAATATGTAGAAGAATACGTATTGGCCTAAACTTTTTATTTTTTTTTATATATATTTTTTTTTTGCTCAGTTTAGGCCGATACGTATTCTTCTTCTACATATTTTTGGTAAAAAAAAATAAAAAATCGCAATAAGCATTTTTGATTGGTTTACGCAAAAGTTATAGCGTCTACAAAATAGGGGATAGTTTTATGGCATATTCATAATTTTTTTTTTTTTTTTTACTAGTAATGGCGGCGATCAGCAATTTTTATCATGAATGCGACATTATGGTGGGCACATCGGACATTTTTGACATATTTTTGGGACCATTGTCATTTATACAGCAATCAGTGCTATACAAATGCACCGATTCCTGTATAAATGGCAGTGAAGTGAATGGCAGTGAAGGGGTTAACCACTAGGTGGGCAGTGTAGGGGTTAAGTGTGTCCTGGGGAGTGTTTCTAACTGTGGGGGGCATGGCTACATGTGACGCGTCACTGATCACCGCTCCTGATCACAGGGAGCAGAGATCAGTGACGCTGTCACTAGGCAGAAATGCTAGACTATGCTAATGTAAACAAGCATCTCCCCGTTCTTCCTCCCCCCTGAGGCGATCGCGGGTATCCACGCGGCGATCGAGTCCACGGGACCCGCGACATGACTCGCAGAGTTTTCCGTGGGCTTCCCCGTTCTTCCTCCCCTGAGGCGATCGATTCCACAGGACCCGCGACCCGACTCGCGGAGCTTTCCGTGGGCATGCGCACACCAGCTGCCTCTTAAAGAGCAACGTACAGGTACATGATTCTGCCACAGTATATCGGCGTGGGGCGGTTGGGAAGCAGTTAGGCAATACACACCAAACTGAGTATGTGCAGAGTGCCCCCAAGGCTGTGTTCTATCAGCAGATGGATTGGGGACAATGGAAGAAATGGAGGATCATAGAAGACGGGATCAAACAGCCTTTTTACACAATGCAGAGGATTAACCCCTTGAGTCCCACAGCAAGTATAACAAGCATGCTCTACTGCATATACAGACTGATTTTACTGTTGTCGGTTTAGTAACACTTTAAAAGCAGAAGTTTAATCTGCTTATATTTTACTTTCTCCACTCCCCCTACATCATCATGCTAAATAAAGCCTTTCTATTTTCATTATATCCCCTATTCTATACCCAGTGATGCCATCGCCGAGACTCTGTGCTTCTCTATGCAATGCAGGCAGATCATGGCTGGTGGGAGGGGCCAGGAGGGTGCTCAGCACAACTTCCTGAAAACATCCCAGTTTCTCGGCCTGGGTTCTCCTCTGAAGAGTCCTCAGCCCTGATGATGTAAGCCGTGGGCTGGCTCTAGGGAGGAGTTATGTAAATGACAAAATGGGTGGATGTCAGTCTGGAGATGTGGGTGTTCCTAAGCAGGCTGTGTTTGCATGCAGACTCTAGAGAACACCCACATATTATGATGCTGAGCCTCCATGATTGGAGGAACTGAAATCCAATGAAAGGGACAGGCCAGGGACAGTCGGCCTGGGGAGGAAAGTGGTAAATGTAGACAGGAGGTGGCTGCAAAGAGGCTGCAGGAGATCAGCAGCACTGCTTTGTAATTAAAAAATGAAAACCCGGTGCCTTTAGTAAACAAATGTTGCTTTAAATTTTCTCATCTACTTTTAATGCAATGTACTAAAAAAAAAAAAAAAAAAAAACACACATTGGCAGGAGTAATGTTTAAAATGGCAGTTCGCCTAAAACAATAAGCTGAATGATAAGGTTACATAAATTGTTTCACTGGATGTATCTTTATTTCCACATACATGGAGGTCTATTCCGGGAAAGGTACAGGAAGGCCTTGTTAAACACGGGTATACACCTGTGCAACGATCGGGTCTGCCTGCATGGAGTGTACAGGTGTTCATTCATCCACAGTCCCATTCATGTCCACTAGGATGCAGAGGCTGCACATACACCGCACATACTGTATGTGACTGGCTGCGCATACACCGCCCATACTGTGTGTGACTGGCTGCGCATACACTGCCCATACTGTGTGTGACTGGCTGCGCATACACACCGCACATACTGTGTGTGACTGGCTGCGCATACACACCGCACATACTGTGTGTGACTGGCTGCGCATACACCGCACATACTGTGTGTGACTGGCTGCGCATACACCGCACATACTGTGTGTGACTGGCTGCGCATACACACCGCACATACTGTGTGTGACTGGCTGCGCATACACACCGCACATACTGTGTGTGACTGGCTGCGCATACACACCGCACATACTGTGTGTGACTGGCTGCGCATACACACCGCACATACTGTGTGTGACTGGCTGCGCATACACACCGCACATACTGTGTGTGACTGGCTGCGCATACACTGCACATACTGTATGTGACTGGCTGCGCATACACCGCACATACTGTGTGTGACTGGCTGCGCATACACCGCACATACTGTGTGTGACTGGCTGCGCATACACCGCACATACTGTGTGTGACTGGCTGCGCATACACCGCACATACTGTGTGTGACTGGCTGCGCATACACACCGCACATACTGTGTGTGACTGGCTGCGCATACACACCGCACATACTGTGTGTGACTGGCTGCGCATACACACCGCACATACTGTGTGTGACTGGCTGCGCATACACACCGCACATACTGTGTGTGACTGGCTGCGCATACACACCGCACATACTGTGTGTGACTGGCTGCGCATACACACCGCACATACTGTGTGTGACTGGCTGCGCATACACACCGCACATACTGTGTGTGACTGGCTGCGCATACACACCGCACATACTGTGTGTGACTGGCTGCGCATACACACCGCACATACTGTGTGTGACTGGCTGCGCATACACACCGCACATACTGTGTGTGACTGGCTGCGCATACACCGCACATACTGTGTGTGACTGGCTGCGCATACACCGCACATACTGTGTGTGACTGGCTGCGCATACACCGCCCATACTGTGTGTGACTGGCTGCGCATACACTGCCCATACTGTGTGTGACTGGCTGCGCATACACTGCCCATACTGTGTGTGACTGGCTGCGCATACACTGCCCATACTGTGTGTGACTGGCTGCGCATACACTGCCCATACTGTGTGTGACTGGCTGCGCATACACTGCCCATACTGTGTGTGACTGGCTGCGCATACACTGCCCATACTGTGTGTGACTGGCTGCGCATACACCGCACATACTGTGTGTGACTGGCTGCGCATACACCGCACATACTGTGTGTGACTGGCTGCGCATACACGGCCCATACTGTGTGTGACTGGCTGCGCATACACACCGCACATACTGTATGTGACTGGCTGCATATACACCGCACATACTGTATGTGACTGGCTGCCCATACTGTATGTGACTGGCTGCGCATACACTGCGCATACTGTGTGTGACTGGCTGCGCATACACTGCGCATACTGTGTGTGACTGGCTGTGCATACACTGCGCATACTGTGTGTGACTGGCTGTGCATACACTGCGCATACTGTGTGTGACTGGCTGCGCATACACTGCACATACTGTATGTGACTGGCTGCCCATACTGTATGTGACTGGCTGCGCATACACTGCGCATACTGTGTGTGACTGGCTGCGCATACACTGCGCATACTGTGTGTGACTGGCTGCGCATACACTGCGCATACTGTGTGTGACTGGCTGCGCATACACTGCGCATACTGTGTGTGACTGGCTGCGCATACACCGCACATACTGTATGTGACTGGCTGCATATACTCTGCACATACTGTATGTGACTGGCTGCCCATACTGTATGTGACTGGCTGCGCATACACTGCGCATACTGTGTGTGACTGGCTGCCCATACTGTATGTGACTGGCTGCGCATACACCGCTCATACTGTATGTGACTGGCTGCGCATACACCGCTCATACTGTATGTGACTGGCTGCGCATACACCGCTCATACTGTATGTGACTGGCTGCGCATACACCACTCATACTGTATGTGACTGGCTGCATATACACTGCACATACTGTATGTGACTGGCTTCCCATACTGTATGTGACTGGCTGCGCATACACCGCTCATACTGTATGTGACTGGCTTTGCATACAGACACTGCTCTTAATTCGCCATCTGTGTGGGTTTGTTCTATGGCTCTACACAGTCCTGTACAGCACGGCAGGAGACCTGATATTTTTTTTTTTCTCTGCTGCAGTTAAAGAGGAGCTTCAGTCCACCCCCCCAGTAAATACTGTAGACTGCTGACTTTTACTATTCGGACACTTACCTGTCCAGGGATCCTGCGCTGTCCTCACCCGACCCTATTCTTAAATTGCCTTCAGGTGCAGGCGCCGGCATCTTCACTGAGGGAAGCCTTCAGGCTACACAGCCGGCTTCCTACTGTGCATGCGCGAGTCGTGCTGCACTTTCTGAATGGTCTCGCCTTCTTATGGGACCTGTGTGTGTGTGTCCCAGAAGGCGGCAGAGGAAGGAAGGAGGGGCCGGACATACTCACTGTGAGACAATCTTATCTGACCCGCAAGTGGGAGCAGGCACCTGTCATAACCAGGTACCCGCTCCCCCCCCCTCCCCCAAAAAGGTGCCAAATGTGACAGTGGTGGGGAGGGTATGGGTGCGAACATACGGAGCATCTCCTTTTGGGTGGAGCTCCGCTTTTAAATAACACTCACTCTTGTTCCTCCTTGGACAGTGAAAGGAGAAGCGGCAGACTTGCTGAACGTGTTTTTGGTAAATCTAATGGAAAGTTGTATAATGTATGACCAGCCTTATAAAGCTGATTTGGTTGTGTAACCTGGATGGTTGTACTGATTTTGTTATTGCGCTCTCTTCAGCCATCACAGGGTAACATAAAATCTGTTAGTGATTTATAGATGACAAACAAAACCTGACCTGTTGGCTGAATGAAAGTTCATTTTAACGGGAAGCGATGGTGCCGCATCTAGTTAAAGATTACAATATTAACCGATGTCCACGGACAAAACAAAGTCAGCTCTTCCCGGAGTACCAACAGACAGGGGTTTTTTACTGACAAAACACTGCAAATTGACCGACAGGCCACATGTTTTACTGACAACCTCAAAAAGGAACCTCAAAATTCTTGTTTGAAAACGAAGACAATCGATATTTAACCACTTGCCGACCGCCGCATGTAGATTTACGTTGGCAGAATGGCACGGCTGGGCAAACGGGCGTACAGGTACGTCCCTTTGAATTTGCCGCCATGTGGTCACGTGCGCGACCCTGCCGGGAGCTCCGTGAGTCGGGTCCCGTGGACTCTATGTCCGCAGGGATACCCAGCGATCGTCTCACGGAGCTGGAGAACGGGGAGGTGCTGATGTAAACAAGCATCTCCCCGTTCTGCCTAGTGACAGTGTCACTGATCTCTGCTCCCTGTGATCGGGGAGCTATGATCAGTAATGTCACACACAGCCCCTCCCCCCTAAAAGTTAGAACCACTCCCTAGGACACACTTAACCCCTCCCTAGCCCCCTAGTGGTTAACCCCTTCACTGCCAGCGTCATTTTTTACAGTAATCGGTGCAATTTTATAGCACTGATTGCTATGACAATGACAAAAATGTGTCAAAATTGTCCGATGTGCCTGCCATAATGTCGCAGTCACGATAAAAATTGCTGATCGTCGCCATTAATAGTAAGAAAAAAAAGAGATATATATATATATATATATATATACACACACACACACACAAACAAACAAACACACACACACACACACACACACACACACACACACACACACACACACATATATATATATATATATATATATATATATATATATATATATATATATATATATATACATATATATATATATATATATATATATTAATAAAAATGCCATAAAACTAACTTTGTAGACGCTATAACTTTTGCGCAAACCAATCAAACGCTTGTTGCTTTTTTTTTACCAAAAATGTGTTGAATACGTATCAGCCTAAACTGAGGGAAAACAATGTTTGTTTATAGCGCAAAAAAAAAAACGCACAGGTGATAAAATGCCACCAAAAGAAAGCTCTATTTGTGGGGAAACAAAGGACGTAAATTTTGTTTGGGAGCCACGTCGCACAAGCGCGCAATTTTCAGTTGAAGCGATTTGTATGTTGCACTCCTCCTCCTGGGCATGTGCCCGTTTTTTTTTTTTTTTTTTTTTTTTTTATAGCAATTTTTTTTTTTTTTTTTTACTTTCTAAATCAAGCCTGTGGTCAGTCGCCCTCCGAGATCTCCCATCTCAGTGGTTGTAGATTATTGGGCTTTCTTAGTGGCACGGTGCCCCAATTTCAAGGGACAGTCCTTCTTTCTTTTCTCCCTAATGTTTTTTAACCTGGAACCAGGAGCATACCAGGTGGGTGGATGGTGCATTAGTCGGTCGATTTTTTATTTATTTATTTATTTTTTTTTCCTCCCCCACCAAAAATGGATGACTAAAGTGATAGGTACAGCAGTCGGGTGGCCTGTGGTTTTACTAAGCAGCATCCTCAGTGCCGCCCCCACAGTTCCGCCAACTGGCCCACAGCGGCTCCTTTCAGCCCTTTAAACTCCCCGACACTTTCATGTGAACACTTGGTGATGTCTCGTTTTCTCTGATATAGATCTGTGATAACATCTGATAAGATTCTTGAGAGGGGATAGCCAAGTTCTGCTTTTTCAGAAGGCCTTCTTCATTGTCTAATACAACTGTCCTTTCCTGATCACACCGCCCCGTTCAGAGGAAGATGTCGCCATGTAGGAACTTGTGCTTCTATATTACAAATTTGTTACAAAGTAACCCACAACTTCAGGCAGGGCATGAAAGAAAGACAGCCACTTGTAGCCACTTGTAGCCAGTGTTGGTCATCTTACTTTAAAAAAGTAATTAGTTAAGTTACAAATTACTTCTTCCAAAAAGTAATTGGGTTAGTAACTCGGACACAGGGAGCTGTGATCAGTGACACTGTCACTAGGCAGAACGGGGAGAGGCTTGTTTACATTAGCATCTCCCCGTTCTTCCTCTCCGTGACACGATCGCGGGTATCCTCCATGGCGATCGAGCCCACGGGACCAGAGACCCAGCTTGCGGCGGGTGCGCGCACGCGATGGCACGGCGGCAAATTCAAAGGGACGGACAGGTACGCCCATTTGCGCAGCCGTGCCATTCTGCCGACGTATATCTATATGCGGCAGTTAGGAACCGGTTAATACTAGACATGTGCAATTCGTTTCGTTTTTTTTTTTTTTTTTTGTTCATTCGCTATCGTACGAATGAACGAACGATTCGCTAAAAGTTTTAACGAATCGAACGAATCCGAAAATAACGAAAATCCGAAAAAAACTAATTCGAAACAACGAATGTACGAAAGAAGAAAATCGGAAAACGGGAACAATGAAAATGAACGAAAAAATTCGTACATTCGTAACTTTTTTTTTTTTTCCGAATCGTAATTTTCCGTGTCTCTTACAATGGCGCTGCTTAACGCGCTTCGAATGGATTGAACGAAAAAATTTGTACATTCGGAACTTATTTTTTCGATTCGTAATTTTCCGTGTCTCTTAAAATGTAATAATAGCATACACATTACACAAAATTATGAATTATGCTCCGATTACGAATGCGTTCGAATTAACGGAAAAACGAATCAACGAAAAATGACTCTTACGAATGTACGAATCATTACGAACACCGACGACTTACGAATGTAGGAATCGTTACGAATCAACGAAAAATGAACAAATTTTTTTGTTGTGCACATGTCTAGTTAATACCCGCATTTACTGGACACCGGGCGCTCCTTTTTACTTTCACTTCTTTCCAAGCAAACGCGAAGTCGACCACAAGGCCGTACCCCAAGATAGCCGCCCAGGTCCTAATAGGGCTCACCACCACCTTTTTCCTCTACCTGGGCATGAACCTCTGGAGACCAACTCTTCCCATCTGCCCACACCCGACATAACCTACAGCAGTGACTGATCGAGTCAGTCCAGTGTGATCTACACCTCAAGCTGGCTTATGGATGTTATCTGACTCGCACTTTTTATCCAGCATTCTGTGAGTTATGTCTTTTGGATTTAATAAATGCTATAATACTGCACTTAGATGGTGCCCTCCGGCATTTATTCTACTTGGAGGCCTTGACTGTCCCTGGCCTGCACCTTTTCGTTCATTGGATTTTTAAATCGTGAAGGTTTCGGCATCACATGTGTGGGTATTGCCTAGGGTGGTCTCCATGCAAATTCTGCCAGCCTAGCAATGGGAGTTCCTAGGCTGGCAGAATTTGCATGGAGACCACCCTAGGTAATACCGCCCATCAAGGCATTTTGATATTTGCATAATTCCTCCCAAGAGCCAACCCCCTTCTTACATCAGGACTGAAGACTCTTGAGGAGTACTGAGGCCGGGTGCTTTGATGGTTTCGGGAAGCCGTGTACAGCACCCTGCTGGCTCCTCCCACCAGCCATTATCTGTCTGCACTGCATAAAGAAGCACTGAGACCCCATGATGTCATCACTGGGTCTAAAAAAAAAATATATGTGATAAAAATGGAAAGGTTAAATTTTTTTTTTTAAATTTTCATTGTGGGGGGAGTAGGGAGGAGGAATCGCAAAATATAAGCAAATTAAACTTCAACTTTTAACAAAGCGATGGCGAGCTTTGTGAAACAACTTGCTGTGTATTTGATGCTAACCTGAATCCAGAGCCATCTAGAGGTCTCATGTAATATTCATGGCGTCTCTTTCCCCTCTCATGGTGGAATATACTGGCAGCTCATAAATTAGTGATGGCGCTCACTTTGACTTCAGCTCCACAACGGAAGAGACTTGTGAAAAATGCTTCTGATTCAGCCAATGTATTATTCATGGTATTGTCTTTGTCGGACAGACGGAGGAGGGGGGGGGGGGGGCACTGTCACTCTCTATGGAAGGGAGATCCTCAAGTTGATGATATTCCATAATATTTATATCAGCCGTTGAGGATTGGAACTAGACGGTTCAGCATGTTGTGCCGGTATCGTCTCTCTAAGTACTGGCTACACATAAAGCTGACGTTATGTGACCGTGTCTTATGCCGCGTACACACGACCGGACTTTCCGGCAGACTAGGTCCGACGGCCTTCCCGACGGAGGGATGTTTTTTGTATAATGTGAAAGATGATGTTACGCGAGTAAATAGATACCAAACATGTCACGCTTTAAAATTGTGCACAATCATGGAATGGTGCCAAACTTCGGTACTTAAAAATCTCCATAGGCGACGCTTTCAATTTTTTTTACAGGTCACTAGTTTAGAGCTACAGAGGTCTAGTGCTAGAATTGTTGCACACGCTCTAACGCACGTGGCGATACCTCACATGTGGTTTGAGCGGCGTTCTGAGCGCGAGCTACCGGGGACATGGGTGTTTTAAAAAAAAAAAAAAATTATTCTTTTTTTTTTTTTTTTTTTTTTTACTTTACATTTTTTTTTTTTGATCACTTTTATTCCTATTACAAGGAATGTAAACATCCCTTGTAATAGGAATCTATGTGACAGGTCCTCTTTATGGAGAGATGTGTGGTCATTCAGACCCCACATCTCTCCTCCAGGCTGGAAAGCATGAGATCGGGGGGAAAAAAAAATTCACCGACCTCATGCTGACAGCCGCGGCTTCGGCTTCGTTTATTTCCAGGTACCCGGGCGTGACATCATAACATCGCGCCTGGGCCTCCGGTCATAGAGATGACTGGTGACCATCCGGTCACCGGAAATCTCTATGCTCCTCATCCAGCGCCAGTTGAAGGTAGTTTTTCCCCATCTGTATACCATTGAGGAGATTTCCCTTTACTTCAGATACAACAGGAAGTAAAGAAAATCCACTCTTGGACAGTAGTACCCGAAACGAGTGTCCCCATTGGAGGATTTTCCCTCTATTCCAGTTCTGGAGACAACTGTAACTTGTTGGGTTTCCCATCACTTCCTGTCTTGGTGACAATGGTGTCCGGGACAAAGGTAGAGGGTGAATCGGACAGCAAAAAGAACCTTAAAGCGGTTCTGCACCCGTTTTTTTTTTTTTTTTTTTTTTTTTTTTGGGCTATATGCCAAGTGCATATAGCTCAATTGGGGGACTTACCTGTTCCATCTTCCATCTCGATCGCCGCCGGTTTTCGTCCGATGAAGTTCTTCATCTTCTTCTTCTTTTGTGCTGGGGGCCATCTTGCCTGTGGGCATGTGAAACCCCCACAGGCACTTTAGATGGCCCAGCATGCACCACCGTTACTCGCGCGTGCGCAGTAACGGCACATCTGCCGACATCTCACGAGATTTCGGAAGATGTGTCCGAAATCTCGCGAGATTTCGGAAGATGTGGCCGAAATCTCGCGAGATTTCGGAAGATGCCCGCACAGACTCCTGGGAACAATGACACCAGATCCCAGGAGACAGTGCGGCCTGACGACGATCGACGCAGAGACCCCGCCCACCCCCGAAGAGACAGAAGACAGGAAGTCATCAATTACAAGGTAAGTAAAAAAAAAAAAAAAAAAAAACACATTTCATTTAGTACTCTCTGCCTGATTTGGAAGGCAAAGAGATTTACTAAATGAAATGGGTGCCGAACCACTTTAAAGTTCTGACTTTTTAGATATTAATTTAGGCTCATGCGGACTGCCATGTTATTGCCATTATTCCTTAAAGTGCACAACAATTGAAACTTCCAATATTGGGATTTTAAAGACAATATGAACAAAGAGAAAAAAGTATATTATTTATTGATACAAAAAAATTTGCTAAAAACAGTAATCCTGTGGATAAAACCAAAGGTAGTGGAAATTGGATACATAAACATGACACTGAAAAGTGGCAATGTTCAACTACAATTCAACAAAGAGACCATATTGAAACATCGCTCTAGGTGGTAGGTAGTTGAAGAGTCCGACGCGTTTCGAAAAAGTGCATATAAATTCTTCATCAGGGACATAAAGCCACTTTCTAAATGTACAGAGTATGATATCAATACATAAAATGCAGGCATACACAAAACATTATATTATTTTATTTGGCGTATCCATAACGCCTATTGAAAAACACTTACCGTATTTATCAGCGTATAACACGCACTTTTTTTTTCCCCTTAAAATCAGGGGAAAATCATGGGTGCGTGTTATACACTGATCCCCCGCCAATCTCCACTGACTGAGCGGAGCGATCGCTGCTGAGATACACATAGCCGAGTGTACTTGGCTCTTCTCGGCTCCGCTCAGTCACGCCCAGTCTCGCCATTGGACCTGTGTTATGTCCATCATAGGGCGGGACTGGGCGTGGCTGTGAGCGGAGCCGAGTACACTCGGCTATGTGTATCTCGGCTCCGCCCAGTCCCTGCTATCTCGGCGGCGTTCGCTCCGTTCTGGTGTCCTGTCGAATAGTGTCCCCCCATCGGATACTGTCCTCGGCTCCACCAATTTTAGATGGCGATGGACACTGAGGGGAAAGGCTGCACTGACAAGGCTGCATTGATGGGCCTTAAATGTAAGTTATTTTTTTATTTATTTTTTTGTCAAAAATGTCAAAATATTGATCCTAGAAAGGAAAGCTCAAACTTTCCTTTTATTATCATTTGTGGGAGTTTCACTGATTAGAAATTATCAGTATGCTCCAACCAAAACCTGAAAACGAAGCCTTGAGATACACATTTGGAGCACAGACACACTATATTACCAAAAGTCTTGGGACACCTGCTTGTACACGCACATGAACTTTAATGCCATCCCAGTCTTAGTCCAGAGGGTTCAATATTGAGTTGGCCCACCCTTTGCAGCTTTAACAGCTTCAACTCTTCTGGGAAGGCCGTCCACAAGGTTTAGGAGGGTGTCTATGGGAATGTTTGACCATTCTTCCAGAAGCGCATTTGTGAGGTTAGGCACTAATGTGGAAGGGAAGGCCTGGCTCGCAGTCTCCACTCTAATTCATCCCAAAGGTGTTCTATAGGGTTGAGGTAAGGACTCTGTGCAGGCCAGTCAAGTTCCTTCACCCCAAACTTGCTCATCTATGTCTTTATAGGCCTTGCTTATTGGCCCCTTAGTTCCCTTCACTGGAACTAAGGGGCCAAGCCCAACCCCTGAAAAACAACCCCAAACCATAATCCCCCCTCCACCAAATGATTTGGTCCCTCTTTAAAGCGGGATTCCACCCTAAAGTGGAACTTCCGCTTTTCGGAACCCCCCCCCCCCTCCGGTGTCACATTTGACACCTTTCAGGGGGGAGGGGGGTGCAGATACCCGTCTAAGACAGGTATCTGCACCCACTTCCGGGCATAAACTCCCACGGGAGTTTACGCAACTTCCTGTCCCGGCGCGCTGTCTGCCGGGACACACGCGCTGGTGATTCTCATTGCGCTGCGTGACTCGCGCATGCGCAGTAGGGAACCGGCAGTGAAGCCACAAAGGCGACACTTCCTGATTCCCTCACCGAGAATGGCGCCGGCAGCAGCAGAGAGCCGATCGATCGGCCTCTGCTGCCGACATCGCTGGACCCTGGGACAGGTAAGTGTCCATTTTTAAAAGTCAGCAGCTGCAGAATTTGTAGCTGCTGGCTTTTAAAAAAAAAATTCAGGTACAGTCCTGCTTGAAGTTTTGGAAGGAAAAGCTATACCCATAGAGGTAGCTCACCAGCATTTTATGCAGATTTGAAATGGATAACGTAATGCCTCCATCTGCACTGCCTGCTTTAGTCATGAATATTATTATTATTATTATTATTATTATTATTATTATTATACAATCTTTTGTCTGTATTTTATATATTTTTAATTAGTACAAAATTATTATTTTTTTGTTAATATTTATATTGTAATATATTATTAAAAATATAATTTATATATGATAAAGATATATAAAAGAAAATAGTAGTAGTATTTATACAATTAAATAATTATCATTTATTATATTTTATACTATTTATTATATAAAATATATTATATAATTTATTATAATATACAATTGTAAATAATACAATGTATAATTTATATATTTTTATTTTTGTATAATATTTTATCATTTATAAAAATTGATAATATTTGCACCTATTATTCACAAATGTAACCCTCTTGTAATTACTCGGAATTAATTTGGACATGCTGTATTTCTGGTTATGCTGGCAATTCTCGCAGGATATCTCTGTAACCGATCAAAGATTGCATTGCGATCCTTTTTGTGTTTTATAAGTCTCTCTGTCTTGATTCGTATTTGTTGTTCTCGATTAGGAAAGAAATTAGAAACTTTGTTCTTCTCAAATAAATAAAATTGTTCTTGATGGGGGGGGGGGGGGGGGGGGGGGGGTGGGGGGGGGGGAGGGCGGGGGGGGGGGGGGGGGGGGGGGGGCGGGGGGGGTTGATGGAGTGGTGAAGTCCGATCCCCAGCTGGGGAGGGTCACTGTCTCTATTTGCCCTGCTGACCATTGTCACCAGACAGAAAGTGATGGGAACATCTTAAATCTTCTCATGAGGAGGCATGATGGGTCTTGTAGTTCTCCAACAACTGGCGGGCCTCAGTTTGACACTCTAAGGAAGTGATGGCGAACCTTGGAACTACATTTCCCATGATGCTCATGCACTCTACAATGTAGTTGAGCATCATGGGGAATGTAGTTCCAAAACATCTGGGGTGCCAAAGTTCCCTATCATTGCCCTAAGCCTAAGGCATACCTTTTTTGATTCTCCATTTTCCTGCATTAGTGCGCATTTCAGGAGTTCTCATGCATGTGTTTTTCTTGTTGGGCAGCCAAAACTATTCAGGCTTGTTACCAAAATGAACCCAAAACACATCCTACATTCATTATTTTTTTTATTTATTACTTTTTTTTTTTTTACATGAGAATGCAGCGTGGTCGCAACTCATACATGCATTTTCTTTAGTTGCCATTGACTTCTATGAGCCTCAAAAAGCATGAAGGTGGAAAAATTATGAAATGGAGCTGTTTTCAAAAAAGCATGTGAACAGGCTGTAAGGTTCACACCTTTTTGTGTTTCCGGTGTCACAAATTTTTCACTGCACTTTGACGCACACACGTTGACTGCGTTTTCATGATGATCATCTTGAAAGTGGTTGGAAACATGTTACTTTCCTGCTCTGTAGAATGTTATTGCACACAGCGGCCCCCAAACCTCCTCTTCTGAGGGTCCCCCGCCCATGCTCTTGGCTTCTTCTTCTTCTTTCCTTTTTTTCCTTCTTTCTTTCTTTCTTTCTTTCTTTCTTTCTTTCTTTCTTTCTTTCTTTTTTTTTTTTCTTTCTTTTTTTTTTTCTTTTTTTTCTCTTTTTCTTTCTTTCTTTCTTTCTTTCTTTCTTTCTTTCTTTCTTTCTTTCTTTCTTTCTTTCTTTCTTTCTTTCTTTCTTTCTTTCTTTCTTTCTTTTCTTTCTTTCTTTCTTTCTTCCTCCTCCTCCTCCTCTCGGTGCACCACCATAGGAAGCCACACCTGTGGGCTTGCTCCTGAACTGGGCTGCATCTATAGACGCACACAGCTCAGCCCTGCTCACCCCCCCACTCCCTCCTCACAGCATTTTATTGACGGCCACAATAACCAATGTCTGAGCCTGTGAAGAGGGAGAGAGAACCAGCACTGCTGCAGACAGGCACAGCGCTGGATCAAACCAGAACTCGGGTAGGTATTTTTTGAGGGGCGGGGGGGGAGGACAACTAGTATTATTTTTTATTTTTTTTAACCTTAATGCAAGCAATGCATTAAAAAAATATATATAATAAAATATAATTAAAATAAAATGTATAATAATTGGAGACACTTTAATCTTCAGGTGGGTACAGCCAGTCCCATGTAGTGTTCCATTTGTGTATTCATCTGTCCTTGTCCCACATGTATGTCAAAGCAGCCCCTTCTAGTGAACTGGACATTAGTGCACCCCAACAGACCAAAAAAAAAAATCAGATGCATGCATTTTTTTTCTGACACAGCACGCCACGATGCATGGGACTGTGTTGCGGTGCAATGCAGCACAGGTACACCAAGGTGATATTAAAAACAATTGCTGCTGCAGTGGAGGAACACATTCTTGTGCAGGACTGCTGATAAGGGGGGGGGGGGGGCACCAGTCCTCCTGTAGGGGCCCGGGCACACAGGGGGGCCCGAACAGCAGAGGGAATCGGTGTGGAGGGACAATTACAGAAGGATACCCTGTGTCTGTGTCTCTCCCTGCAGCAGCTGAAAGCTGGTTTCTCTCTTACAGCCGCTGCAGGGAGAGACACAGACACAGGGCATCGTTCCTGTAATTGCTCCCCCTGCATGGATCCCCCCCCTCTTTGTTGTGCCTCATTGTGATTCCCCCCATCACTGTGCCGCCCCTCCCGTGGCACTGCCAGCTTCACTGTCCTGTAAAAAATAAATAAAAAATTGTAAGAAAAATTTTAAACATTGTTAAAAATTTTTGAAAATGTATACAAAAGAAATGTAAAAGGATAAGAAACTCTACAGAAGCCTCCGGTGCTGTAGGAGACCCTCCGATGAACATTTTTCTGGCTGTCTGATCCTCATTTGTTAACACGGTGTTCAGGTGCTGACCTTGGCGCTCAGCTTGTACATCCACTAGTGAATCCCCGGACTCCCGCCTGCTCCGCTCTTCATCTGAGGCTTTTGTAGAATATTTTTGTTTCCTCTGATCTGTGCTGCAGGTTACGCTGAGCCAAAGAGTTCAGTACTTTAGGACTCTAACCTGAAACTAGAACAGGAGTTAGGATTTCACTGGCCGCATGCTTGTTCCAGAGCTTAGTACAAGCAGGCTTCCATTGCTCAGGAACATGCTTAGGAACACCAGTCTATTTCGGTCTCTGCTGTAGAGTGCACCTATAGCTGTGGGGGAAATAGTGTGATGGAATTGGGTCAGGAAGACAGACTGTGCCTGGGGAGTTTTTTTGTTTTCTTTTGTGCTTTACGATGGTTTGGCCAGCAACCCAGTTCTGGGATAGTAGAGCTCAAGTTTATTCTGCTTTTATAGTTTTTTTTTTTTTTTTTTTTCTCCTCATCAGCA
Organism: Lithobates sylvaticus; assembly: GCA_028564925.1. Classification (NCBI taxonomy): domain Eukaryota; kingdom Metazoa; phylum Chordata; class Amphibia; order Anura; family Ranidae; genus Lithobates; species Lithobates sylvaticus. The sequence continues at coordinate 195,284,350 of CM053035.1, forward strand.
GACTAATTATTTTAAATAAATCCTTTCTGTTTTCATTACATTAGACTAGGGATAGGCAACCAACCTCGGCCCTCCAGCCTTTTTTTTTATGAAACTCCAAGTCCCATGAGACATTGCAAGACCCTGACAATCACAGGCATGACTCCTAGAGGCAGAGGCATGATGGGATTTGTAGTTTCACCACAGCTGGAGTGCCGAGGTTGCCTACCCCTCCATTAGACCCTATGATGTCATCACTGCGTCGCTGTGCTTCTCTATGCAATTTAGGCAGATTGTGGCTGGTGGGAGGGGCTGGCAGGGTGCCTTCCTAAAAACATCACAGCACCCGGCCTCAGTACTCCTCTGCCCTGATGCAAGCAAGGGGCTGGCTCTTGGGAGGTGTTATGCAAATTTTAAAATGCCTTAATGGGTGGATGTCAGTCTGGAGGAGAGCAGTTCCTAGTAGGCTGCATTTGCATGCAGACCCTCCTAGGGGACACCCACGTGTAATGCTGATGCCACCCATGTTTGTTAAAACGATAAGGAAAATACCCGAAATTCGGACGAAAACGAATTAACATGTATAGTGTTGTACGTCACCGTGTTCTTAACGGTCGAAAGTTCCGAGAACTTTTGTGTGACCGTTTTTGTATGCAAGACGAGCTTGAGCGGAATTCCTTCGGGAAAAAAAACATCCACGATTTTTCCTGCGGAAAATCCGCTCGTGTGTACGCGGCATTACAGTCATACATTATAAGATTAACCACTTCAATACCGCCCACCGTCATATGACGTCCACAAGGTGGATCTCCCATCCTGGGTGGACGTCATATGACGTCCTCCTATTCCCGGCCGTCTAGGGGGCGCGCGCACCCGCGGCGTCGCTCGGGACCCGGTGCGTGTGCCCGGCGGCCGCGATGTCCGCCGGGCACCCGCGATTGCCCGGGAAAACAGCGGGACCGTGGAGCTGTGTGTGTAAACGCACAGCTCCACGTCCTGTCACTGGAGAGGAGACCGATGATGTGTTCCAAGTATCGAGGAACACCAATCGGTCTCCTCCCCTTGTGAGTCCCCTCCCCCCCCACAGTTAGAATCACTCACATAGGGAACATATTAACCCCTGCAGCGCCCTCTAGTGTTAACCCCTTCCCTGCCAGTCACATTTATACAGTAATCAGTGCAATTTTATAGCAATGATCGCTGTGTAAATGTGAATGGTCCCAAAAATGTGTCAAAAGTGTCCGCCGCAAAGTCGCAGTCACGAAAAAGATCGCAGATCGCCGCCATTACTAGTAAAAAATGTTTTTTTAAAAAAATGCAATAAATGTATCCCCTATTTTGTAAACGCTATAACTTTTGCGCAAACCAATCAATAAATGCTTATTGCGACTTTTTTTATTATTTATTTTTTTACCAAAAATATGTAGAAGAATACGTATCGGCCTAAACTGAGTAAAAAAAAATGTGTTTTTTTTTTTTTTTTTTTTTAAATGGGATATTATAGCAAAAAGTAAAAAATAGTGTTTTTTTATTTTTATTTTATTTTTTTAAATTGTCGCTCTTCTTTTGTTTATGGCGCAAAAAATAAAAACCGCAGAGGTGATCAAATACCACCAAAAGAAAGCTCTATTTGTGGGGAAAAAAAGGACGTCCATTTTGTGTGGGTGCCACGTCGCACGACCGCGCAATTGTCAGTTAAAGCGACGCAGTGCCGAATCGCAAAAAGTGCTCTGGTAAGGAAGGGGGTAAAATCGCCCGGGGCTGAAGCGGTTAAGAGCTGTGTTTGGCCCCTCCTCCTCAGCGGTGTGGGCGGGCACATGCCTCTACTGTCCTCCAATGATCTTGACGCAGGGCGGGGACAAGACCACAAATTGCGGTTCTTTCGGTTTGGGAAGCCGACAGATTCTCAGTCCTCCCAGCTTCAGAAATAGAGAACTGTTAATTGGGTTTTCTTTAGAGATTTTAACCTCCTCTCTGCTATTAGAAAGAAGAGATGGAGTTTTTTATATTTAGGTCGGAGTCGTCCTTTAAATGTCACCAGGGGAGGCGCTATGTGGGTCAGAGCACAGATCGGGAGGATGGAAGAGATGGGACTATGAATTGTGGGAATCCAGATATTCAGAGGAGACCTGAAAACAGGTCAGTCTGCAGCTCTATAAATGTGCACAACCTCCCCGGCCGGGATTTTCCTATTATTTGCATACTGAAGCCGTGTTACCTGGTTACTCATGGCGCTGTCGGAGGGTGGAGTGCTGTACAATCCCTTTATATTTAGAGCTGATACTGCTACATATCCAACCTGAAATTCATCGATGTGGATAGTGTGACCGGACAAAGGTTTTGTGTTCTGTTCAGCCAGTCTTGTAATCCCAACACTCCTGCTATACAATCTCTGTTCACTACTGCGGGGAAGTCGGGCAGCCGGGTCACCAACACACCTCCAGCCTGCTGACATAAAAGCAGAACCATGGAGTTCTGCCCCCCCCCCCCCCCCCAATCACATATTTCTTCTGTTGTATTGAAATGCATTAGGTTAGCATTGTTCAGTAGTATGCTGACATCTAGTGGACGTTTTGTGATTTTAAGTTTCTCCTGGTGTCCTTCTCTCCTGTTTAGTGCTAGTTAGTTCAGTCGTAGCTAGACCCTCCCATTTCTTCTTTGTCAAAACCTTGCAGAGAAATGGCTTAGGAAATTTGGTTGTTTTCTTACACTTTAAAAGACTGAAAAAACATCCTCTGTACTGCAAGTTATCTGAAGTGAAAGTATGTTGGATTCAAACTCTGTCTTATTGAAGAGTTAAAGCGGAGGTTCACGCAAAATTGGAACATTTGGCCCCTTTCAGGGGGGTGCAGATATCTGTCTATGACAGGTTTTTGCACCCACTTCCAGGCGTAGACTCCCACAGGAGTCTACACCTCTAACCCGCCCCCCCCCCCCCCCCGCTGTCTGCTGGGACACCCACGGGTCTCAGGAGATATCGGGCAGAGTCGTATTTAAGGCAGGGCAAAAGGGGCAGCTGTCCTGGGCCCTGTCATTGTTGTGGGGCCTAAAGCAGCTGCCTCATACTTGCCAACTATCCCAGTTTAAATTCCCTTGAAGTTTTAGTCCCGTGCGGTGTCCCGATATCTCAGTGTGAAGTGCTGCTACTAATGCTGCCCAGCTCTGCCCTATTGTTGTGTACAGATGACTCATCTGCAGACCCTGTGTTTACATGTAAATTACCGGCATTCATATGTGAATAGTGGCAGCATTCATATGTAAATAGCTGCATCCGGCAGCATAGATATGTAAATAAAGGCAGCATTCGTATGTATATCATGTCCCCTGCAGTGAGGAGATGATGTGCTAGCAACCAATCAGTGAGCAGTATTACTCTACTACAGTAATTTCAAGCAACCAATCAACAAGCAGAAATCATGTGCTATAACATCTAGCAACTAATCAGTGAGCTGTGATGTAACCTCTAGCAACCAGTCTGTAAGGGTAATGATACATTGTAGCCTCTGGCAACCAATCGCTTCCTGATCTGATAAACTGATTTTATGTCTCAGAGCAGGTGGAGAGCAAAATTCTATGGGGGGGCCCAAGAAAAAACGTTTGCCCAGGGTCCAATCAGTATTAAAGACCGCCCTGATAGCGGGGACCAGTTAAAGCGGAGTTCCACCCTAAAGTGGAACTTTCGCTTATCTGATTCCTCCCCCCCTCCGGTGCCACAATTGGCACCTTTTAGGGTTGAGGGGGGTGCAGATACCTGTATAATACAGGTATCTGCACCCACTTCCGTATAGCTGCCCCGCCCCTTATCCGGGGCTGCCCCGTTGTGTCTTGGGAAACACAGTTCCCAGGACACAGCGGGGACCAATATAGGCGCGCAGCGCGACTCGCGCATGCGCAGTAGGGAACCGGGCAGTGAAAACGTTGCGTCTTCACTTCCTGATTCCCTGACAGAGGATGGCGGCGGGGCAGCGAGAGCCGAGCAGTCTTTTGTCACATTCTGCCGACATCGCTGGAACCTGGAACAGGTAAGTGTCCATTTATTAAAAGTCAGCAGCTGCACTATTTGTAGCTGCTGACTTTTAATATTTATTGTGCGGGTGCAGCTCCGCTTTAAGACGCGCAGTGCGGCTCGCGCATGCGCAATAGGGAACCGGGAAGTGAAGCCGCAACGCTTCACTTCCTGATTCCCTCACCGAGGATGGCGGCGGCTGTTAAGTTAAGTGGCCCATTGAACTACCGAATCAGCTCACCATCCATGCCCAGCTGTTTTTTCAATGCAGCCTCACCAGTTCCCCATCAATGCAGCCTGATCAGAGCCCATCAATGCAACCTCACCAGTGTCCATAAATGCAGTCTCACCAGTGCCCATCCAATGCAGCCTGATCACTGGGGCAGGGTGTATGGGGGTCAGCTGGGGGTGTCAGGGTCTCTTACTTGGCAGCTCAGGTTGCACGCCACGGCCAGGGCAAGCCAGCACCCAGCCCCACAGCCCAAGCCAGTCACGGGCACCCTGGTCTCTGAGGGTGGTAGTTTCCTCTGCTCTGCTTGGGAGCTTGCGTTTGGACTACAACTCCCGGAATGCAACAGTGGCCGACCGCCGCAGCTGCAAAAATAGCAGCGGGCGCCAGCCATTTTCAACGTAAGTTAGGGCGGCCTGGGGGGCAATTGCCAGTCTGCCCCCCAGCCCAGCCCTCCCCTGCAGTTTACTGTTATAAATACGTCTAAAATGCAAAACTCTGGTGGGTGTAACAAAATGTCCGCTTTCCCCCTTAGTGTATCCTTACTGTGGACGAGTGTGGGGTGTAGCAAGATGGCGGCGACGGAACGTCACTTCCGTAGCAAACTGCGATGGGTCGCTGAATATGTCGTTACACCGGCATCACTGAGGGTCACCATCCACTTCCTGGGCTGAGATGTCATCTCAGCAATGACACAATCCTATATATCAGGGCTATGCAATTAGCGGACCTCCAGCTGTTGCAAAACTACAAGTCCCATCATGCCTCTGCCTCTGGGTGTCATGCTTGTGGCTGTCAGAGTCTTGCTATTCATCATGGGACTTGTAGTGCTGGGGGTCCGCTAATTGCATATCCCTGCTCTATATGTTTAAAAATGTCTAACACCGACCAGCAAAAAAGAAAAAAAGGGGGGCGCACCGACTTAGTGCATTACCAAAAGTAGTTTTAATAAAATATATATAAAAAGCAAAGGTACTAGTCCAAAAACGAGCATATAAAATGGCGTTTTCATATCGATCAAGCTGCGTTTCATTGCATCTACAGAAAAGAGCTGATGATCAGAAGATCGGATGGTACCCTGAACGGCTGACGTGTTTCGGGGGCGCACCCCTTTCTTCAGAGCCTAGGCGATCAATCTGATAACACAGACCAGCCCCGGCTACAGCCTCTCACCTTGTTGCTTGCTACAAAGTTGCAATGTACAGTCTGATCAGTGGAGAGGGAGGGGAGACTGAGGGAATGCTTCCTCCTGCCTGCAGCAGAGTGAGGACATCATCTCAGCCTAGGCAAAGTCACTGGACTGGAGTTCATGGGGTGTTTTTTTTTTTTTTTTTTTTTTTAATGATAAAAGGTCGAGCGTTTCTGAACAATGATACTATCACTGTATATTTTGACGTGTCGGGAATGTATTCATGGAGACGTCGGCTTCCTTTTCGGTCCCTTTTGCGCACAGACTGTCAGGTTCTTCATGTAAAAAAAACGGCCATAAGAGGACACGGGGGAGGGGTGGCTGCAGAGCGCCGTGCGGCCGTTACTTGTAATCTGGCATCCATGGAACATTTTTCCTCTATCAGGCAGGAAGTAGAAATGCTTCCTCTTTCTCTGATAACTTGGTGTACTTTTTGTAAATATGTAACTAGTGAAGGTTCAGGGAGGGGAGGGAAGGGGGGGGGGGTCAGTGTGTGCAAGGAGGACGCTGGGGAACTACAAGAACCAGCACTACTCTGACAGGTGACACTCTCTGGGAACATTCCATAGCAGTTTGGGTGAATTCAAGTATTTTTTGAATTGAATCAAGTAAGAGGGTTAAAATTGCATTGGGGTTTTTTTTTTTTTGTGGGGGGTGGTTTGTTTCATTGGGGAGATTTCCCTTCACTTCCTGTTTGGAGGCACGGGGGGCAGGGCCGGTGCTACCACTAGGCAGCCGGCCACTGGTGTTCCTACTCGCTTCTCTCTGCAGCAAGCAACTATAAGTCTCAGCATCAGCAGGCAGCTGCCGCTCCGTTCACACATAGTAGCGGAGTCGCAGCAGCGGTGGAGGACCCACGAATGAATGGAAGCAAGCAAACATTCATTGATGGGCGCTGGCAGGCTGCATTAATGGGCGCTGGTAGGCTGCATTTGATGGGGGCTGGTGAGGCTGCATTTGATGGGGGGCTGGTGAGGCTGCATTTGATGGGGGGCTGGTGAGGCTGCATTTGATGGGAGGCTGGTGAGGCTGCATTTGATGGGAGGCTGGTGAGGCTGCATTTGATGGGAGGCTGGTGAGGCTGCATTTGATGGGAGGCTGGTGAGGCTGCATTTGATGGGTGCGGGTGAGGCTGCATTTGATGGGCGCGGCGGGTGAGGCTGCTTTTGATGGGTGCGGGTGAGGCTGCATTTGATGGGCGCGGCGGGTGAGGCTGCATTTGATGGGTGCGGGTGAGGCTGCATTTGATGGGCGCTGGTGAGGCTGCATTAATGGGCGCTGGTGAGGCTGCATTTGATGAGCCCTTCATTAAAAAGGTGGGGTATACATGGGTAGGGCAAAGGGGGTGGAGCCAAGGGGGGCGGCAAAATTAGGTTTCTCCTAGGGTGTCAAAAAACCTTGCACCAGCCCTGCCTGTGGTAGTGCATTGGGGTCCCATACAACACATTAGGGTGTGCATGGTGCAGAGGTCTGATCTCAGGTCTGCCCTGTGAGCTGCACACAGCCTCATAGCTCCTGAGTGTACATAACCATGTGGAATAAGCCTGTAGGCACTTTTATTTCCCAACCACGTGATGCCTATGAGCAGTGGCAGGAACAGTGTTTAATTTTGGCAGCACATTTCGATTTGGTTTTAGTCTTGGGACTAAAATGGCATTTTAGATTTAGTCTCATTTTAGTCTTCTGCAATCGTTTTAGTCGTATTTAGTCGACTCAATCTCCAGTAGATTTTAGTCGACTAAATATGACTAAAACGATTGCAGAAGACTAAAAAAATGGGACTAAATCTAAAATTTAAAATTTTTAGATTTTAGTTGACTAAAATGTCCTATATTTTAGTCGACTAAAACTAATTTTAGTTGTCTAAAATCGAATGGCTGTAATTTAAATTGTAATGCATTAGTTAACATTTATCTACAATTTCTAAACTCTTTATATACTGCTGGAGTGAAAAATCGAATATGTTATTTATGGTATTGAGGAATGAACATGCACTACAGAGCAGTGTTGATTTTTGAAGTCAAATTTCAATTTTAGTTTTAGTCCCATTTTAGTTTTTAGTCGTATTTTTGTCATCTCAATTGTTTTAGTTTTAGTCGTATTTTAGTCTACTGAAATAGTATTCATTTAGTCGACTAAAATGTTTTAGTAGACAAAATGAACACTGGGTAGGAATAGTGTGTTTTAATGCTCTACCACTTCGCATATGCATCCATGGTAATTCACCCACTAATTGTAAAGTGCTGCGCAAACTGTTGGCGCTATATAAATCCTGTATTATAATAATGGTGGCCAAGGTCATGGATAAGGGGGGTACTACCGATCCTCCTGTACAGGGCCCAGGCAGCAGGGTGAATCGGATGTGGGAAGGGAGGGTAATCGGCACCACCACCGGGGGGAGGGGGGGTTATTACTGAAACTGTCAGATGTATCCTGGTAATGGTCCCTTTTTAAGGCACATTCCGCTACGCTTTTTTGTATGTTAGGGTGAGACAAAGTAATCTCCCATAGTGTAGTAATTAAAATCAGTGAATTTATTTAAAAATGGTAACTCTTACATCAAATATAAGTAAAAAATGCCTTGGTAAATCAAGTATGAGGGTCTCCTACATCTCTTCCAGTCCGGGATGCCCTACGCGTTACGTCACGTGATTATATCAGGGGAAAGTCTGCTTCTTCTTCTCTTCCTATAATCAGCTTTCAGCCGCTGCCATACCTCCCAACATTTTGAGATGTGAATGAGGGACACCTACTAGCAAATGTATGTAGGCACAGGACACACCCCCCTGCCATACCCTGTTAAAGGAGAATTAACCCCCAAAAAAAGGCTAATTAAATCCACAAGGGCTTTTTTTTTTTTTTTTTTTTTACCTCTACTATTCCTTTTTATATTGGCTTTTAAAATTTACAAATGCAGTCTTTTTGAATTTTTATAAAAGGTTTAGCACTGGGGAACACTTTTAGAAAGAAAAAAAGTGCATTTTATATACAGTTATATAGATGAGGGACAAATGAGGAGGAAAGAGGGACAGAGGGACATTGCTCCAAATCATGGACAGTCCCTCCAAATCAAGGACAGTTGGGAGCTATGGCCGCTCCAGAGAGCCATGTAGGGGATCAATGCCAGTAATTCCCCCCCCCCCCCGCACTGATCACCCTCCCTCTGCACCATACATTTCCCCCTGCTGGCCAGGCCCCCCGCAGTGCTTCCGGCTTCCCTCCTCTTTTTCCCGCCGGCAGCTGCAAGCACACATTACGATCCTTCAAAATGGAGAGTGGGGAAGGGTCCTGTAAATGTCATATCCACCAGCCCCTTTCCTTCCTGAAAGGGCACAATGAGTGATTGGTACCGATCACTCACTGTGTTCTATCATAACTGAAGCATAGTAAACTGTGTTTTTGGGGGGGGAGGGGCCCCGTCAGGTTGGCTGTATGGGGCCCCATGGTTTCTAACAGCAGCCCTGACAGAGGTTGTGTGCTTACTTCGTGCTCCCAGCACTCTGACCAAGTGGTCCCCGACGGTTCTCAGTCTTGGCTTCTGATCAAGAGCCAGCGGGACGGGCTTCTGATCATGTGACCATGGTGAGAACCAGTTATATGATGGGGAAGCCAGGCATTAAAGGGCTGCCGAGAGGGGCATCAAGGGGTTCTATCTTTAAAAAAAAAAAAAACGAACGATCCGCATGTGTGAAAGGGGCCAAAGATTGAATTGTCAAATTCTTGTATGAAATGGGTGTCATCTGATCATCGAGATCACATGGCCCCTCCCACTTCATCTACCAGCTGCTGCAGGCTGGCAGTTGATAGCAGAACGATTTTGAGTTTTGTAACTGGTTGATATCAGAGTGGTGCAGTTTTAGCACAGCAGAGCGAGTTCATTTTGTTTTCTGAAACATGAGACTGCCAAAGGTTACCGAGACACCTAACGTGTGCCAGATGTAACCCCCCCGACTGGAATGTATGAGGATTTTAGGCAATGCTGGGTGGGGATGAGCAGAGTGATCTGGGCAAAACTGATTGCGCTGGGAAAAGTCGAATTTTGCTTAAGGTAGAATATCTTCACTGCGGAAAATCTCAATTTTATATCACAATTTAGAAAGGAAAAAAAAAAAAAATCTTTAAAACAAATTAATAAAAAATGCGCTGTACAGACATCTGTAGTGTCAAAGGCGTACGTAGCGGGGGGGTCTGCGGCCTCCGGCAGATGTGGAATTGGATGGCGCTCACATTCCTGCAGAAAATAGGACAGGATTGTGTTTTTCATTAGCAAAACAGGATGTTGTTGTGTTGTTGGGGGAAGGAAGATGCTGAGCTTTCTCTAATGAGAAGGATGGGGATTGGGGGGTTAGTTTGCAGGATAGAGGGTGTGTAGGATGGAGGGATAGTCTGCAGGGAGGGCGTGATAATCTGCAGAATGGAGAGTGTGTAGGATGGAGGGATAGTCTGCAGGATGGGTGCATAGTCTGCAGGGAAGGTGTGATAATCTGCAGAATGGAGAGTGTGTAGGATGGAGGGATAGTCTGCAGGATGGGTGCATAGTCTGCAGGGAGGGTGTGATAATCTGCAGAATGGGGAGTGTGTAGGATGGGTCAATTCTGCAGATTATCACACCCTCCTTGCAGACTATGCAGTGTGTAGGCTGAAGGGATCGTTTGCAGGGAGGGTGTGATAATCTGCAGAATGGGGAGTGTGTAGGATGGAGGGATAGTTTGCAGGGAGGGTGTGATAATCTGCAGAATGGAGAGTGTGTAGGATGGAGGCATAGTCTGCAGGGAGAGATGGTGTGCAGGATTGAAAATGTTGCCTGTTGGATGGGGACATAATCTGCAGGATGCAAAGGTTAGTCTGTAGGATGAGGGCATAGTCTGAAGGGTGAGATAGTCTGCAGAAAGAAAGAGTTAAGTCTTGAGGATGCTGGTATAAATCTGTAGGATGCAAAGGATAGTCTGATGATGGGAGCATAGTCTGCAGGGAGACTGTCTGTCTGTCTGCAGAATGAAGTAGGATAGGCTTCACGATGGGGATAGGCGCTCTCTGTTATTGGATGGGATAGTCTGCAGGATTGAAGGATTTCCCTTGGAGGTCCATTCAGGGTGGTCTTCTGGGGTCAGGAGGGATAGTCTGCAGGTTGGAGGACAAGGCAGGGTGGACAAAAGATGGAGAGGGATAGTCTGCGGGGGGGGGGGGGGGTGTTCTTGGGATGGAGAGGGATAGTCTGCCTGGGGGATGCTCTTGGAGGACAGGGCAGGGTGGTCTTGGGTTGGAGAGGGATAGTCTGTAGGGGGGATGGTCTTGGGATGGGGTATAGTCTGCGGGGGGGGGGGGGGGGTCTTGGGATGGGGTATAGTCTGCCGGGGGGGGCGGGTGGTCTTGGGATGGGGTATAGTCTGCGGGGGGGGGGGGGGGCGGCGGGCGGGTGGTCTTGGGATGGGGTATAGTCTGCGGGGGGGTCTTGGGATGGGGAGGGATAGTCTGCGGGGGGGGTCTTGGGATGGGAGGGATAGTCTGCGGGGGGGGGTGGTCTTGGGATGGGGTATAGTCTGCGGGGGGGGTGGTCTTGGGATGGGAGGGATAGTCTGCGGGGGGGGTGGTCTTGGGATGGGAGGGATAGTCTGCGGGGGGGTGGTCGGGTGGTCTTGGGATGGGGAGGGATAGTCTGCGGGGGGGTAAAGTCTCGGATATGAAGAGTCAGCGGGGACCTGGTGGGAGGGAAGTTGGATCTTACAGAGAGGGAGCGGTGTGTTTACTTCCTCTCATTGTAAGACGCTCGTGGTGTAAACAAAACACCATGTGCCGCAATCCTCACCCCCCCACTTATTACAAAGAGACCGTCCCATACCTTCCCCTCCCCCCAATGGGTACCCCGACTTTTCCCATCTCCACAGTCTGGAGGCATTATACTATACTGCACCCCCCCCCCCCCCATTCCCATTCCTTCCCCTCCGTCTATTCCTAACACAGAGTACAGGGAACTTCATAGAACTCAGCCCAGTACAAATGACAGTCATTAATATACACAGAGTCCTCCAGCAGTGCAGAGTATTTCAGGAGAGGAGAGATAGAGGAAGGAGCAGAGTCCTCCAGCAGTGCAGAGTATTTCAGGAGAGGAACGTTCGATAGAGGAAGGAGCAGAGTCCTCCAGCAGTGCAGAGTATTTCAGGAGAGGAACGTTCGATAGAGGAAGGAGCAGAGTCCTCCAGCAGTGCAGAGTATTTCAGGAGAGGAACGTTCGATAGAGGAAGGAGCAGAGACCTCCAGCAGTGAAGAGTATTTCAGGAGAGGAGAGATAGAGGAAGGAGCAGAGTCCTCCAGCAGTGCAGAGTATTTCAGGAGAGGAGAGATGGAGGAAGGAGCAGAGTCCTCCAGCAGAGCAGAGTATTTCAGGAGAGGAGAGATGGAGGAAGGAGCAGAGTCCTCCAGCAGAGCAGAGTATTTCAGGAGAGGAGAGATAGAGGAAGGAGCAGAGACCTCCAGCAGTGCAGAGTATTTCAGGAGAGGAGAGATAGAGGAAGGAGCAGAGTCCTCCAGCAGAGCAGAGTATTTCAGGAGAGGAACGTTCGATAGAGGAAGGAGCAGAGACCTCCAGCAGTGCAGAGTATTTCAGGAGAGGAGAGATGGAGGAAGGAGCAGAGTCCTCCAGCAGAGCAGAGTATTTCAAGAGAGGAGAGATAGAGGAAGGAGCAGAGTCCTCCAGCAGTGCAGAGTATTTCAGGAGAGGAGAGATGGAGGAAGGAGCAGAGTCCTCCAGCAGAGCAGAGTATTTCAGGAGAGGAGGGATGGAGGAAGGAGCAGAGTCCTCCAGCAGTGCAGAGTATTTCAGGAGAGGAGAGATGGAGGAAGGAGCAGAGTCCTCCAGCAGAGCAGAGTATTTCAGGAGAGGAGAGATAGAGGAAGGAGCAGAGTCCTCCAGCAGTGCAGAGTATTTCAGGAGAGGAGAGATGGAGGAAGGAGCAGAGTCCTCCCAGCAGTGCAGAGTAGTTCAGGAGAGGAGAGATGGAGGAAGGAGCAGAGTCCTCCGGCAGTGCAGAGTATTTCAGGAGAGGAGAGAGAGGGAGGAGCAGAGACCTCCAGCAGTGCAGAGTATTTCAGGAGAGGAGAGATGGAGGAAGGAGCAGAGTCCTCCAGCAGTGCAGAGTATTTCAGGAGAGAAGAGATGGAGGAAGGAGCAGAGTCCTCCGGCAGTGCAGAGTATTTCAGGAGAGGAGAGATGGAGGAAGGAGCAGAGTCCTCCCAGCAGTGCAGAGTAGTTCAGGAGAGGAGAGATGGAGGAAGGAGCAGAGTCCTCCCAGCAGTGCAGAGTAGTTCAGGAGAGGAGAGATGGAGGAAGGAGCAGAGTCCTCCCAGCAGTGCAGAGTAGTTCAGGAGAGGAGAGATGGAGGAAGGAGCAGAGTCCTCCCAGCAGTGCAGAGTATTTCAGGAGAGGAGAGATGGAGGAAGGAGCAGAGTCCTCCAGCAGTGCAGAGTATTTCAGGAGAGGAGAGATGGAGGAAGGAGCAGAGTCCTCCAGCAGAGCAGATTATTTCAGGAGAGGAGAGATGGAGGAAGGAGCAGAGTCCTCCAGCAGAGCAGAGCATTTCAGGAGAGGAGAGATAGAGGAAGGAGCAGAGTCCTCCAGCAGTGCGGAGTATTTCAGGAGAGGAGAGATAGAGGAAGGAGCAGAGTCCTCCAGCAGTGCGGAGTATTTCAGGAGAGGAGAGATGGAGGAAGGAGCAGAGTCCTCCAGCAGTGCAGAGCATTTCAGGAGAGGAGAGATAGAGGAAGGAGCAGAGTCCTCCAGCAGTGCGGAGTATTTCAGGAGAGGAGAGATAGAGGAAGGAGCAGAGTCCTCCAGCAGTGCAGAGCATTTCAGGAGAGGAGAGTTATAGAGGAAGGAGCAGAGTCCTCCAGCAGTGCAGAGTATTTCAGGAGAGGAGAGATGGAGGAAGGAGCAGAGTCCTCCAGCAGTGCAGAGTATTTCAGGAGAGGAGAGATGGAGGAAGGAGCAGAGTCCTCCAGCAGAGCAGAGTATTTCAGGAGATGGCATTTAATGGAAGGCCTTGGAACCTTCTCCATTTATATGCTCCTGTATGGCGGTTGTGATGTCATGGTTTTCAGGTCAGCTGACTCCGTTCCTCTCGCCACCGTTGGTGGTTGTTGACCTGCTGCCTTGTCAGTCTGGGATTCCATGGAATGCGATTGTCAATGCCGGGAGCTTTGCGTCGGCACTCACTGTGGCACCGCGGCTAAGAAAACACTTTCGGCTGCCAGTAAAACAAGCGGTTCTTGGGCCACACTGAAAGAACTCCCTACTTTCCCAATGTAAATCCATCTGTCCCTGTGCTCTGGGGGGGTCAGACTCCAGTACAGCCGGCTACACTTTATACAACTTTTCCTTTTTGATTTACCAAAACCATATAATGAGGTTAAACCTAAACCCTCTGAGATTGGATGTACTCAGGCAGGGCCCTTGCTCTACATAGTTAAAGGAAATCGAACAAGAACATTGTAGAATGAAAGGGCAGCACAGTGGCTAAGTGATTAGCGCTTCCGCCTGGCTGCAATGGGGATCGTCGGGTTCGAATCCCAACCACTGGGTACAGTAGGCCGACCTGGTCTTTTCATGGTAAGCAGACATACAGATTGTAGATATGTAAACCATAGCAATGCACGGCTACACCAACGCCGATAGGGGTCCAGAAGGATATTTCAATGAAGGGTCAGCAACACGTCTCGGGTTCACACACTTCATTAGGGTCAAAGTATAATGTGACTGCAGCAATGCCTGGTTTGGAAATATTTATAGATCTTGCATGAGAAGTTGGACTCGGCAGGTAGTGCAGCATGAAGCTTTGTTGTATGCAGATTGTAGAAACCATCCCCATGCCATTCTAAAGCCAAGGAGCCGGGACACCCTACCCCGCAGCCTTATCCTACGTACAGGCAAAAGTACGAGGCTAGACATTGTCCTACAATTATTTCCTATGCTGCAGGTCCGAGGGTGGGGTCCAACGAGGGTGGGGTCCAACGAGGGTGGGGTCCAACGAGGGTGGGGTCCAACGAGGGTGGGGTCCAACGAGGGTAGGGTCCAACGAGGGTGGGGCACAACGAGGGTGGGGCACAACGAGGGTGGGGCACAACGAGGGTAGGGCACAACGAGGGTAGGGCACAACGAGGGTAGGGTACAACCTACAAACAGGGGGGGTTAGGTTTCTAGATTCCAGCAAAGCAAGCCCGAGGACCACCAGAATGTGAGCCTTCCAGAGGAGAACCTGCAGACACCAACACTTCACCCTTCAGCAGGTTGGTGCTTTGGGTAAAGGACTGTCTAAGCCAGTGATGGCGAACCTTGGCACCCCCAGATGTTTTGGAACTACATTTCCCATGATGCTCAACTACTCTGAAGAGTGCATGAGCATCATGGAAATTGTAGTTCCAGAACATCTGGAGTGCCAAGGTTCACCATCACTGGACTCTAAGCAATGGTCCTGCCATCTGAAAGAACCAGCCTGGCACTGATGTATGGCAAGCTTTTTTATAGCACTGGTGTTAGGGTACAGTCTTGGAGGGATCACCAGCTCTGGGCACCGTTCAAGTCTGTGCGTTTGCCGTCATTTCTGGTAAGGTGCAGGTTACCATAATGCATAATCCACGCAGGTCTTAATGGGACCCACAGCTTGAGCTTTACCTAAAATTGTCCATCTCCCAGAACAGGTTCCCCGCTCTCCCCTATCGCTTGCACCAGTGGCATGTAAAAGCAGCTTATCCATCAGTGCCGGGCTGGTACTGCCAGATGGTGACAGGGCCTTCTTTAATACTGATTGGACCCTGGGCAAACTTTTTCTTGGGGGGGCCCCCCCCCCCCCCCCCACCCCCCCCCCCCCCCCCCCCCCCCCATACAGTTTCGCTCTCCACCTGCTCTGAGACATACAATAAATAGCAGCTGGACTCAAAATCAGTTTACTGTATCAGATCAGGAAGCGATTGTGATTGGTTGCCAGAGGTTACAGTGTATCATTACCACTTACAGACTGGTTGCTAGAGGTTACATCGCATTACGGCTCACTGATTAGTTGCTAGATGTTATAGCACATGATTTCTGCTTGTTGATTGGTTGCTAGAGGTTACATCACATTACGGCTCACTGATTAGTTGCTAGATGTTATAGCACATGATTTCTGCTTGTTGATTGGTTGCTAGAGATTAATGTACAGTAATTCTGCTCACTGATTGATTGGTTACTAGAGGTTACAGCACATCATCTCCTCACTGCAGGGGGCAAGATTTAATTATGAATGCCGCCTTTATTTACATATCTATGCCGCCGTATGCAGCTATTTACATATGAACACAGGGTCTGCAGGTGAGTCATCTGTACACAATAGGGCAGAGCTGGGCAGCATTAGTAGCAGCACTTCACACTGAGATATCAGGACACAGCACGGGACTAAAACTTCAAGGGACAAGGGAATTTTAAACTGGGATAGTTGGCAAGTATGAGGCAGCTGCTGTGGGCTGACAGGGCCCAGGGCAGCGGCCCCTTTTGCCCTGTCTTAAAGCGGAGTTTCACACAAAAAGTGAACCTCCGCTTTTCGGTGTCACATTTGGCACCTTTCAGAGGGGAGGGGAGGGGGGTGCAGATACCTGTGTTGGTGGGTGAAGATCCTAGTTGATTTCTAGTAAGCGCGCACGATGTGCACCATACACCAAAATCCACACCGCGTGAGCCACTCTCCCCTAGGGGTTTAAACTCACCAACAGGAAGTTAATCACGCGCCTTTAATAATCAAAAGATGTCATCCAATCGGCAGGGTTGACTTGAACAACACATCACTCCATGGGTCGGTCATGTAAAAAAAAGGCTCCACATAGCGTGATCTCGTTTCAAACATTTATTAAACCAAACCACCCCCTTAAAATCACACAGCATAATGGGTATAAAGTGCGTTGTCACCAGAGGTGTAAACCGTCTGCCATCTGCCGCACCAGCTGCGCTGATAGTTCCTGGCCGTGACCCGCACGCGCCGCTTTCCAGTCGCCGTATGGTCACATATTGACGCGTTTCATCACGACTTCCCCCACACGTCGCTTCCAGATGCTGTATGGTCACACACTGATGCGTTTCATCATTACGACTTCCCACACGCGTTGCTTTCCAGACACCGTACGATCTCACACACTGACGTGTTTCATCATTACGACTTCCCACACACGTCGCTTCCAGTCGCCGTATGGTCACACATACTGACGCGTTTCATCATTACGACTTCCCACACGCGTTGCTTTCCAGACACCGTACGATCTCACACACTGACGCGTTTCATCATTACGACTTCTTCTAAGGGCAGAAAAGCATTGGGCATCAAAGTCGCATCATCAGTTGCAGCCCATTCTTTTCAATGGTACTCATTCAAATCGATGCGACTTGAAGTCGCAACGACTTTATAAAAGGTGCCTATGCCTTTTTTTTTTTTCATGCAACTTTGATCCAAAGAGTGTAAAGGCGGATCAAAGTCGCACTCAGTCATACTGGAAATCGTGTGACTTTGGAGTCGCTCAGGTGTGAGTGGAGTCTAAGGCAAACTGTGAAATGTATACCCTCCCCCCCTCCTCTTGCCTAACCAGTTTAAAAAAGATGTGTGTACTTACCGACTTTTAATCCGCTCCAGTCCAGTGATTTCTCGGCTCCGGCTCAGGGAGTGCAAGACAACGGCTGGGATTTCCAGGCGCTGTGACGTCGCCTACAGGCTTCTATAGACCAACCACTGTCGGGGGGCTCCCTCCTCTCCCCTGCAGCATCTGCTCACTAACACAGGAGAGCTGGAGCTGCAGGATCACCTGACCAAACCGGAGCAGATTAAAAGCAGGTAAGTATACAGATCCTTTTTATTTTTTTGTACCAGGATAGCTAGGTAAAGGAAGGGGGAGAGAACATTTTAGAACAGTTTATAATGGGGCCCATTCACACTACTTGCGGTGCAGGAATGGGAAGGCGTCGTTGTCTGTAGATGCACATGTCCTTAATTATTTACACCCCCTCCCATGCATCTAGAAAATGCACACGTTTGCGGCCACCAAAGCGGTACCATGCGGTTTGGTGTGGGGCGATTTTAAAAAAATTAAATAAAAATCATGCCTGCCGCACTTTTTCAGTCTATTGAAATAAATGGGCTGTCAAAAACGCGCCGCACGGGAATGCTTGCATTATGGTGTGAACAGGCCCTTTAGGCTTTTCTTCCACTTTTAAGTGATTAATTTAGAGTTCCATAGATGTAATTTAGAGTAGAAGATTAATTGTTCGCTGTCACTCGTTTTAGGAATTTATTTTTATTTTTTTCACCCTGAGAATGATCTCACAACCTCCTGCCGTATCACCAATAGAGTGATGATTATCCTGGAATGCTGTGTACACACGAGTACACATGTTCGCCGCCCAAAAATTAGTTTTGCTCCGTTCCGTTTCGTATTAAAAAACAAAAACGTAATTTGTGTCCGAATTTTCATTAGATTCGTAAACTTTTCGTTAAAATAACGAAAGTGCTTTATGATGAATTTATCATTATGAGGGGCTCCCACCATCCCTGTGCTGTGCCCATTATGAGGGGTTCCCACCATCCCTTTGCTGTGCTCATTATGAGGGGCTCCCACCATCCCTGTGCTGTGCCCATTATGAGGGGCTCCCACCATCCCTGTGCTGTGCCCATTATGAGGGGCTCCCACCATCCCTGTGCTCATAATGAGGGGCTCCCACCATCCCTGTGCTGTGCCCATTATGAGGGGCTCCCACCATCCCTGTGCTGTGCCCATTATGAGGAGCTCCCACCATCCCTGTGCTGTGCTCATTATGGGGGGCTCCCACCATCCCTGTGCTGTGCCCATTATGAGGGGTTCCCACCATCCCTGTGCTGTGCCCATTATGAGGGGCTCCCACCATCCCTGTGCTGTGCCCATTTATGAGGGGCTCCCACCATCCCTGTGCTGTGCCCATTATGAGGGGCTCCCACCATCCCTGTGCTGTGCCCATTATGAGGGGCTCCCACCATCCCTGTGCTGTGCCCATTATGAGGGGCTCCCACCATCCCAGTGCTGTGCCCATTATGAGGGGTTCCCACTATCCCTGTGCTGTGCCCATTATGAGGGGCCCCCACCATCCCTGTGCTATGCCGACTTCCTGGGTTTTTAACTTTTAGGTTCGTTAACTTTTCGTAACAATTCCGAATGTTCGTTATGAATTTGGATCCGAAATTCGTAAACTAAATTTCGTATTTCGTACAGAATTTGTATGCATAAAAAATCGTATTTCGGATCCTCCTGAATGTACGAATTTCTGGAAATTCGTAACTAATCGCACATGTCTACACACGAGCGGATTTTCCGGCGGAAAAATCTTGGATGGTTTTTCCGACGGATCTCCGCTCAAGCTTGTCTTGCATACACACGGTCACACAAGTTCGCTGGACTTTTGACCGTCAAGAACGCGGTAACGCACAACACTACAACGAGCCAAGAAAATTAAGTTCAATGCTTCCATACATGCGTCGAATTGTTTCCGAGCATGCGTAGGAATTTTGCGTGTCGGAATTGCTACAGACGATCGGAATTTCCAATCTGAACTTTTTCCTACTGAAAAATTGAGAACCTGCTGTCAATCTTTTGCTGGCGGGAATTCCCGCCAGCAAAAGTCCGACGGAGCATACACACGGTCGCATTTTCCGACCAAAAGCTCTCATCGGTCTTTTGCTGGCTGAATTTCTGATCGTGCGTACGGGGCAGAAGAGTTTTCAAGTCCCTGATATTGAAATCGGCCATCTTGTCTTTGCCAGCCCATCTAATTATAACGGCGATCTAGGAAAATCGATGAATGTATATCTGAGGCCGTCCTGTAAAGGGTTAATGGGTTCCCTGGGCCTGATTGGCCTGACCTACGGGGGGGTCTGAGAACACAATCGCTTTATTCAGCGCTGTCAGGCCTTGTCTCCTTCTTCCAATTGGAGTGCAGGAGATCATCTCCTCTTGTAATATCGCCGCCGCGAGCGAGACATAAAGGCCTTTTTATTCCTGACATAATGCAGCAGGAAGCTGTTCAAATATTTATAAAGGAAAAGCTTTCCTCCCACTTGTGAATACTTAGCGGAATATTTGTACACAAGTCAGAACGGCTCCTGTTAACCAGCAAAATATCAATCGATCCCCCCCCCCGCGCTATTCCGGGTGGCTGCATGTTAATAATATATTGTTCTACGAGGCTCTGAAGTTTGTGTGATCATAAATCCCGCGCTGACACTTCTCTGACTATTCTGGGTTTCATCATTCCTGAAAGAGGCTCCGTCACCAACTTTAAAATTGCAAATTCTCCTCTTCTGCCATTTAAAGTGCATGTGTGTGTAAAGGCAGGTGTACCAATACTTTTGGCAATAGTATGCGTGTATCAGGGGCGGACTGACCATTCGGGCACTCGGGCACTGCCCGAGGGCCCCATGCCACTAAGGGGCCCCATCAAGGACAGTATGTAAAAAATCTGTTTTTTTTTTTTTTTTTTAAATCCCAAGATTATAGCTGCCCCGCCTCTCCAGTACTGTGTGTGTGTGTGTGTGTGTGTGTGTATGTGTATTCTGTGTGTGTATACTGAATATGAGCGTGTGTATACTGTGTGGCCCCATAATCTCCTATTGCCCGGGGGCCCCATAATCTCCTATTGCCCGGGGGCCCCATAATCTCCTATTGCCCGGGGGCCCCATAATCTCCTATTGCCTGGGGGCCCCATAATCTCCTATTGCCCGGGGGCCCCATAATATCCTATTGCCTGGGGGCCCCATAATCTCCTATTGCCTGGGGGGCCCCATAATATCCTATTGCCTGGGGGCCTCATAATCTCCTATTGCCTGGGGGGCCTCATAATCTCCTATTGCCTGGGGGGCCCATAATCTCCTATTGCCCGGGGGGCCCCATAATCTCCTTTTGCCTGGGGGCCCAATAATCTCCTATTGCCTGGGAGCCCCATAATTCTATTACCTGGGAGCCCTATAATATCCTATTGCCCGGGGGCCCCATAATCTCCTATTGCCCGGGGGCCCCATAATCTCCTATTGCCCGGGGGCCCCATAATCTCCTATTGCCCGGGGGCCCCATAATCTCCTATTGCCCGGGGGCCCCATAATCTCCTATTGCCCGGGGGCCCCATAATCTCCTATTGCCCGGGGGCCCCATAATCTCCTATTGCCCGGGGGCCCCATAATCTCCTATTGCCCGGGAGCCCCATAATCTCCTATTGCCCGGGAGCCCCATAATCTCCTATTGCCCGGGAGCCCCATAATCTCCTATTGCCCGGGGGCCCCATAATCTCCTATTGCCTGGGAGCCCCATAATTCTATTACCTGGGAGCCCTATAATATCCTATTGCCTGGGAGCCCCATGATCTCCTATTGCCTGGGGGCCCCATAATCTCGTATTGCCCGGGGGCCCCATAATCTCCTATTGCCCGGGAGCCCCATAATCTCCTATTGCCCGGGGGCCCCATAATCTCCTATTGCCCGGGGGCCCCATAATCTCCTATTGCCCGGGGGCCCCATAATCTCCTATTGCCCGGGGGCCCCATAATCTCCTATTGCCTGGGGGGCCTCATAATCTCCTATTGCCCGGGGGCCCCATAATCTCCTATTCCCGGGGGGCCCCATAATCTCCTATTGCCCGGGGGCCCCATAATCTCCTATTGCCCGGGGGCCCCATGAGTTGTCAGTCCGCCCCTGGTGTGTGTGTGTGTGTGTGTGTGTGTGTGTGTAGGATAGGATAGATAGATAGATAAGACACACAGAAGGCAGCAGATGACATGCAGCCTGTTCATTCTGACTTTTTTTCTCACCTATAAAACCCCTGGGCTATGTGCAGTACATGTTGTCTATCAGAATGCCTGTGTCGGGGCTTCTCTACACTCCCCGATGACTCCTGGCCTGCAGTGACACTCATTGCCTTCATACAATGACACAACGTACGTTCAGCCTGTTGTCATAAAACGATTGTGAAACCCTTTGCGTCACATCGACACCGCCAGAGCTCCCTGAAATATCGCCACTGGGCTATTCTTCTTTTTTTTTTTTTTTTACCAGCCTTGTGAAAGGGATGGAGGGGGGGTAGTTCTCATATTTGTACATAGAGGGACACAATGGGACGGTTGTGTCGCTCTGAATATTCTCTTGTTTGGTTTCGGAGGATATGTAAAGGCAACATTTGGAAAGAGGAAGAAACTCGTTGCAATGGAATGTCAGCATTCTCTGTTAATCTGATATGCTGACCTTTCGCTGACGAGCGGCGTGAGGGTGAGCGCCGGTGTTCAGTCCACTAAGATGCGCTATTTCATGCGGAGTCACCCCATGTCTCTCTTGTATCTTATTAGGGGCAACACTAAACCATATTCTTCAAAGATAATACATTTACTACTTTAATGTCCCTGTCCCCTGTTTTTTTATTAAATTGTTTCCAACATTCTTAGTGAGCTTCCAAACCTCTCTTTTCCCCCTTCACTTCCCTTTGTTTGAAATAGTTATAGTTACATAGTTGGTTAGGTTGAAAAAAGACACGAGTCCATCCAGTTCAACCACAAATAAAAAAAATAAAATAATATCATACAATCCCATATACCCAGGGGGCGGACTGACCATTCGACCACTCGGGCACTGCCTGAGGGCCCCGGGCCACTAGGGGGCCCCATCAGGGTTGCCAGTCTCGGTAAAACCAGGGACAGTATGTAAAAATCTGTTTTATTTTTATTTATTTTTTTTACATCTGTCTCTGAAATGTCCCTTACCGACATCCTTTTGGTCTAAAAATCCCGAGATTATAGCTGCCCCACCTCTCCAGTACCTTCTCAGCCAATAGAAACATGTCTGTGTATACTGTGTGTACATGTATGTGTATACTGTGTGATTGTATACTGTATACTGTGTGTGTGTGTATACTGTGTGGCCCCATAATCTCTGATTGTCGGGGGGGGGGGGGCCATAATCTCCTATTGCCCGGGGGCCCCATGAGTTGTCAGTCCGCCCCTGCATATACCCCATTATATACCCACAGTTGATCCAGAATGAGCAGCACCTGTTAATTGTGGTCATGTGTACTGCTTTATACATACCTCCCAACTGTCCCTGATTTGGAGCAATGTCCCTCTGTCGCCCTCATTTGTCCCTCATTTTGGTTTGATCTATAAAGTTGTATATAAAATGCACTTTTTATCTTTAAAAAAGTGTTTCCCAGTTCTAAACCTTTCATCCAAATTCTAAATTGCTGCATTTGTAAATTTTAAAAGCCAACATAAAGGAATAGTAGTAGTAAAAAAAAAGCCCTTGTGGATTTAATTAACCTTTTCTTCTTTTTTTTTTTTTTGGGTTAATTCTCCTTTTAAGGGGGTGTGGCAGGGGGCGTGTCCTATCCCTACATAAGTTTGCTAGTAGGTGTCCCTCATTCCCATCTCAAAATGTTGTGAGGTATGTTTATACATAGCTCCCAACTGTCCCTGATTTGGAGCAATGTCCCTCTGTCCCTCATTCCTCCTCCATTTGTCCCTCATTCTGGTCTGATCTATATAGTTGTATATAAAATGCACTTTTTATCTATCAAAAATTGTTTCCCGGTGCTAAACCTTTCATCTGATTTCTAAATTGCTGCATTTGTAAATTTTAAAAGCCAACATAAAGGAATAGTAGTAGTAAAAAACAATCCCTTGTGGATTTAATTAACCTTTTTATTTTTTTTTGGTTAATTCTCCTTTTAAGGGGGGGGGGGGGCTTCATAAGTGTGACCTCTCGTAAGCCATACCGTTGGATTCGATCCTTCCTCGGTTGCGGTGGCTGTGGAGTGTTCCGGGGCCCCTGGTTAAAGGTGTCCTTTTTTATTTATTTTTTTAAAAAAGATTCTCCATGTGGGAACATTGTTCTTTCCTCTTTGGATATACACTACAGGCAGACCTGTCCCTCTGAAGAAGACCCCCGGTGTGTGGGTTGAAACGCGTCAAGGCTAATTTTTCATGTTTGACATTTACTGTATAATGTTGGTATAAAAAAATGGTCTGCTAATGTACATCCATTTTCTTTTATAATTATTTCCCCACTGGAGCTCATTTTTTAACTATTATGTTATGCTTTTCTATATCAATAAATAGGAAAAAAACATTTTTACATCGTTTATCTACTCTTATTTCTGCTGCCTAAAAACCCCAACGTGGGGGAGCTTTTCCCATTTTCTTGTGGATTTAATTAACCTTTTTTTTTTTTTTTTGGTTAATTCTCCTTTAAGGGGGTGTGGCAGGGGGGTGTGTCCTATCCCTACATACGTTTGCAAGTAGGTGTCCCTCATTCCCATCTCAAAATGTTGGGAGGTATGTTTATGCATAGCTCCCAACTGTCCCTGATTTGGAGGGACTGTCCCTGATTTGGAGTAATGCCCCTCTGTCCCTCTTTCCTCCTCATTTGTCCCTCATTTTGGTCTGATCCCTATAGTTGTATATAAAATGCACTTTTTTTATCTATCAAAAAGTGTTTCCCAGTGCTAAACCTTTCATCCAATTTCTAAATTGCTGCATTTCTACATTTTAAAAGCCAATATAAAGGAATAGTAGTGGTAAAAAAAAAGCCCTTGTGGATTTAATTAACCTTTTTTTTTTTTTTTTTTTGGTTAATTCTCCTTTAAGGGGGTGTGGCAGGGGGTGTGTCCTATGCCTACATACATTTGCTAGTAGGTGTCCCTCATTCCTATCTCATAATGTTGGGAGGTATGTTTATGCACACTACAAATCCCATAGTCCCTGGTCCATCTTGGAGGGTGGCTACGTTCCCACATACAGTAACACCATGGAGAACAAACGTAGCCACCCTCTAACAGGAAGACAGAAAACAATAGAATTTGTAGGATGCTGAGAGCAACAGAAGGGACTTTATTTTAAGTTGTGGTAAACCCTTACATATACCTAATGAAGTGACTGGCCTCAGGTGGCACACAGAGATTAAGCAAATCCTCCTGCATAAGTTGTACCTGTTTATCTGCGGCCCTTTCTTCTCTATATCCATTCAAAGTGCCGAACTTGTACAGCTTGTCTGAGCTGTCAGAAAAAAAAGGGGGGCGGAGAGTTGAAGTTACAGTCTGCAGAGCTCAGTGAGGAGAACTCTGACAGATGATTGGAGGGAAGGGACACACCCCTCCACAGACAGCACACAGGAACAGAGCCGAGGCTGTCAATCAGCTGGAGCTCCCTCCCCTGTCACCATTTTTCACTTGGTGTCAGGAAAACTTGTCAGAAGTGACTCGTGCTGATAGCAGAGGAAGGGGGCAGCAGGCAAAAGTGACACTTTGCCCCCTGTCCACACTGAATGCGGCTTTGAAATTGCGCTACTTCAGCACTATTTCAAAGCCTCGTGACAGTGCCATTTAATGCACAGATGTCAATGCGAATCGCACATGAAATCGCCAAAAATTGTGCAGGAAGTGTTTTTCAAATCGTGCTACTTCAAATCGCACCTATGAAGACGGTGCCATAGAAAGACATTAGATGCGACTTCAGGTGCAATTTGTAATTTGCATGTTGCACCTGAAGTCACACCGCAGGAAAGCGAGGCAGAACAGGGATCTGCCTTTGTAAACAAGGCGGATCCCCGTTCTGAAAGGGGAGGAGAGATCAGCTGTTCCTATTGATCAGGAACAGGGATCCCTCTCTTCCCCCAGTCAGTCCCCTCCCCCCACAATTAGAAACACCTCCCTAGGGTATGCTTAACCCCCTTGATCGCCCCCCTAGTGTTAGCCCCTTCCCTGCCAGTGCCATTTATACAGTGATGAGTGCATTTTTATAGCACTGATCACTGTATTGGTGTCACTGGTCACCAAAAAGTGTCACTTGGGGTCAGATTTGTCCGCCACAATGTCGCAGTCCCACTAAAAATCGGTGATTGCCGCCGTTACTAGTAAAAACATTAAAAAAAGTCCCTAAATCTTTCACCTATTTTGTAAACTTTTGCGCAAACCAATCAATATACGATTATTGTGATTTTATTTTATTTTTTTAATAAAAATATGTAGCAGAATATATATTGGCCTAAACTGATAAATACATTTTGTTTTTTTATATATTTTTTTGGGGATAAAATATAAGCGTTAAAAAAAAAAATAAAAAAAAAAAAAATATATATATTTTTTTTTGTATCGCAAAAAATAAAAACTTCAGAGGTGATCAAATACCACTAAAAAAAAAAGCTCTATTTGTGTGACAAAATGGTCATCAATTTTGTTTGGTTACAATGTTGCAATTTTCAGTTTAAAGTGACGCAGTGCTGTATCGCAAAAAATGGCCTGGTCATTAAGGGGGCAAACCCCTCCAGGGCTGAAGTGGTTAAAGGCAAAACTTTTTTTTTTTTTATTATTATTTTTTTTTAGTTGTGGAGAGGGATTAGAACGTCGTCATTTTATTTTATTTATTTTTATTTCTGTCTGTGTCCCCGATAGGGAGATTTACCCTCCTATATGTCTGATGATCATTATCACCAAAAGTGAAAATAGAAGAGACAAAATCCCAAACTTTGGAACAGGAATAGGGGGAACATCTTCCAATGGGGACACTTACCTTACGCTATCCAAAATAATATGAAAAGTGTTGAGTTTAGTTCAACTTTAAAAATATATACTTGAGTAGAATTATTTTACTGAAGTTCGGTGTCACTTTAACTCTCCAGCATCTACCAGAACAGAGATGTCTGTTGTGGGTGGAGTGATCCTTCCTTCAAGCTGTCTATCCCCCAGGCAGGTCAGACCACCCAGTGTGTTTTCTGCAAGTGGATCATTTATCCTATTTTCTTTATCCATGTTTGTAATCAGAGGAATTGTAGAATAAATGTGGTTGGGGATCAGGTCAGCAGGACCATGGATGGTCCATTGTGAGGATATAGAAGTGGATAGACAAGCAGCCAGGGTCCCGGAGAGGTCCTGGGGGCCCCTTACTGTGACTTCC
Organism: Lithobates sylvaticus; assembly: GCA_028564925.1. Taxonomy (NCBI): domain Eukaryota; kingdom Metazoa; phylum Chordata; class Amphibia; order Anura; family Ranidae; genus Lithobates; species Lithobates sylvaticus. Next base: position 195,310,712 of record CM053035.1, read on the forward strand.
TGTGTTTGAGAATGGATTTCACACATGTTACACGTGTATACATCTCCTCCGACAACACCAGGGATCTGTTTGTGCATAGTACATCATTCTGCAGATGTCTCCCCGCCGGCCAATGGGAGCCCCCCACGAGGACACACTGCTGTAACACACTTGCCAGAGTTCTATAATAACTTCATGGACGGCTGGTGGGGCCAGAGCCAAGAAGAGCATAAAAAGTCACCTGCAGACTATTCAGTGCTGATTTCTTCACTTAAATGATGTTTTTTGCTTACCGTATATACTCGAGTATAAGCCGACCCGAATATAAGCCGAGGCACCTAATTTTACCACAAAAAACTGGAAAAACGTATTGACTCGAGTATAAGCCTAGGGTGAGAAATGCGCAGCTACTGTAAGAGGAAAAGAGGGTCAACAATGCCCATTTGCATGCCTCACTGTGCCAGCTCCTGCTATTGTGTGAAGGTGTCCTGTGTTATACTTATGATAATGTTGATTGTGTCTTCTGCGCTAAAAGACGGCAAGTCTGTCCTAAAGGTCATGTCTCTGAGTCACCTAGGCTGGATAAATGATTTAGTAAATTGTCTCATGTTAATTAGGTTTCTGGTTACAGGTGTATTGTAAGAGTAATATGAGCAGGAGGGGGGGGACCTCCTCTTAAACTGTAATATAAAGACTTGTAATTTTGGTTCTAATAAAGAGTCTGATACCTGTTTGACCCTCTGTACAGAGCATCGTCTCCTACTTGGGGGGGAAGAATTATTCGTATGGGTTTCTTGTTTTCGGCTGATTGGAGTGTTCAGTAGCTGCCTTTGTGTTCGGAAATGGAATGTCCTAAACGGCTTTAACCCCTTTCATACTCGGGGGTGGCATTACACACGCAAGACAGCTGCCTCTTCTGTCTACCACTTTGGCCTAGCCCTGGCAAGATAACATTTAGGCCCCTTTCACACTGGGGCGGGGAGCCGCGGTGACGGTAAAGCAGCGCTATATTTAGCACTGCTTTATCGTCGTTTTAACCGCGGTATTCGGCCGCTCGCGGTGGTTTTTACCCCCCGCGAGCGGCCGAAAAAGGGTTAAACACCCCCGGAGAGCGCCGCTTTGCGGCGCTTTGCGGCGGTATTGCCGCGGTTTTACCGCGGTTTCCCACTCAAATCAATGGGAAGGAGCGGTATAGGAGCGGTGAACACACCGCTCCTATACCGCTCCAAAGATGCTGCTAGCAGGACTTTTTTTGTCATCCTGCTAGCGCACCGCTCCAGTGTGAAAGCCCGCCGGCTTTCACACGAGTTAAAGGGGCCGGATTTTTTCAGGCGGTGAACAGGCGCTATTTTTAGTGACACTTTTTGGTGACCAGTGACACCAATACAGTGATCAGTGCTATAAAAATGCACTAATCACTGTATAAATGGCACTGGCAGGGAAGGGGCTAACACTAGGGGGGCGATCAAGGGGTTAAGCGTACCCTAGGGAGGTGTTTCTAACTGTGGGGGGAGGGGACTGACTGGGAGAAGAGAGGGATCGCTGTTCCTGATCAATAGGAACAGCTGATCTCTCTCTCTCTCTCCTCCCCTGTCAGAACGGGGATCCGCCTTGTTTACAAAGGCAGATCCCTGTTCTGCCTCTTTCCTGCGAACACACCGCTCCTATACCGCTCCAAAGATGCTGTCTTTGCCGTCCTGCTAGCGCACCGCTCCAGTGTGAAAGCCCGCCGGCTTTCACACTGGAGTTAAAGGGGCCGGATTTTTTCAGGCGGTGAACAGGCGCTATTTTTAGCGCTGTACCGCCTGAAAAACGCCCCAGTGTGAAAGGGGCCTTAGTGTAGATAGTCACAGCACCGCGATATGCTTTGAGAATATGAAGGTAGGAAATATAAAGTTCCCGTTCCTTAGCCATTTACCATCACCTTCCCACATACGAATACTTGCAGACATTGCACCAACATATTAGGCAGACCGCATTCCGATTAGAAGGACTCAAAATAGAAAGAGCGCACACCGCTCATGAATTATGGAGATTATACGGGCACAGCCGGAACAGTTTGAATCTTGACTTCCTCTATTGATTTCCACTTTAAAACCTTTTCTGGAGTCTGTGTCAGTGGAATCAGCCATTACCTGCAACCATTCACCATGCAGTATTGCAATGTACACTGGGGCGGGGGTGGTTGGTACCACTAATGTAAAGGATGGGGCCCCCAAGGGCCCTAGAACAGTGACAGCAGAGCCAGGGCCATTGCTGGAGTGATCACAGAGTGCAGCTGGGGAATTCTACTGCAAAAGATTAATGCCGCGTACCCACGATCGGAATTCTCGTCGGAAAAAACTCTGACGGTTTTTCCAACGGAATTCTGACGGAATTCCGCTCAAGCTGTGTTGCCTACACACGGTCACACCGAATTCCGACAGTCAATAACACAGCGGCATAAAACACGTTCGACAGCACTATAAAAGGGAAGTTTAATGGTTCCGAGCATGCGTCAAATTGCTTCCGAGCATGCGTTGGAATTTTGCCTGTCGGAATTGCCTACACACGATCGAAAAATCCGATAGAAAGGTTTTCCGTCAGAAAAATTAAGAACAGGTTCTCAATCCAAAGTCCGTCGGAAATTCCGACAGAAAAAGGCCGTTGGGCATACACACGGTCGGAAAATCCGATGAAAAGCTCCCATCGGACTGTTTCCATCGGAAATTCCGACCGTGTGTACGCCATATAAGACATCAAACGGATGACTTTTCCTGCTTTTCCAGGGACATTCCCAGATTCTCAGAAATGTCCCTGTAAAGGTTTGTCTGGAATTGCCCCGAGTTTTCTATAGTAATTAATGCTCCGAACGTCCCTTTTTTTTTTTCTCTTCAGGTTCAATTAGTGCTCAAGTAGACATTTCAGGAGTGTTCCAATTCTGCAAGAATAAATCCCTGCCGTAATAATAATATACAGTTACAGTGTAATTTCTCAGAAAAGCTCCACCTGTTACCATTAAAAAGCTGTCCTTGTCCTTGAGCTCCAATCGGTGACTGTGCCCAGGCTGAAATGATGTCATCGGTGTGCTGTAGGAGGAAGGAAGGAAGCATCTTCTCCCCCACTGATCAGACTGCAACATTGTAACTTTGAAGCAAGCCGCAAGGTGAGAAGCAGCGGCAGGGGCTGCTCAGTGTCACACATTCATAATCGCACCAGGACTGTGTCATCTCTGAATCGGCATCCAAGTGTAGGATTTCGATTATGACCCTGGATGATGCCTACACAAATATGGTGTTGTCCTTCTGGAGAGAAAAGCATTGTTGTGGAGTTCTAGGAGAAAAGCTGGTGCAATGAATCAGCGGAGTGATGAGTTTGTTTTTTTTTTTTAGTGCAGAAGAATACAGCCACAAACATGTCAACGCGTTTCGGCCATTCAGCTGCCGACAATTTTAAAGCGGAGTTCCACCCCAAAAATGGAACTTCCGCTTTAAGCACTCCTCACCCCCTTACATGCCACATTTGGCATGTAATTTTTTTTTGGGGGGGGGAGTGGGGGCTTCATTAGGAGGGGGACTTCCTGTCCCACTTCCTCCTTCCGCCCAGGAACCGCCTAGGCGACTCCTCCTTTAGTCTTAGGCGGCCCCTCCCTCTAGGCGATCTCCTGGGACACGTGACAGGTCCCAGGAGATCGCCTATCCACTCCGGGAGCGCAGCGCGACTCGCGCATGCGTGCCCGGCCGTGAAGACGAAAGCTGTCACGGCCCGGGTGCCCTGAGTGGCAATGGAGGCGCCGGCGAAGAGGAGGGGGAGAGGAGCGACACCCCATTCGGCCGCATCGCTGGACCGTGGAACAGGTAAGTGTCTGTTTATTAAAAGTCAGCAACTACACTTTTTGAAGAGGCCTGGAACTCCCCTTTAATGTCCTTTTTTTTTTTTTTTTTTTCTTTATAAATATCAGTTTTGCTGCAGCAGATTCTATACACGGTACAAACGCGCCACTTTACAGGCAGACTAAGGGGATCCCCTAGGCACTATATTTAAAGTGGAGTGCCAACAAAAAACAAAAATTAAAAGTCAGCAGCTACAAATACTGCAGCTGCTGACTTTTAATAATCGGACACTTACCTGTCCCGGGGTCCAGCGATGCGGGGGAACGAGACCCCCCCTCGTTCCCCGCTCCGCTCGCGGCGCCGGCATTCTTAATGTGGGAACCCGGCTGTGGCTTCACAGCCGGGCACCCACTGCGCATGCGCCGTGATTCGACACTCATTCATCTGGGACACATGACAGGTCCCAGATGACTGTGCGGCACCTACAGGAAGTGACGTTTAGCGCAGGCAATGAAGTTGGCAGACTACGAGGGACCCCCTAGCAACAGGCATTTAGAGGTGAGTAAAAAAAAAATATTTTTTTTCCAATAAATTTTTTTTTTTTATGATTTTTTAAGCCACATTTTTTTTTCCCGCAACCCCACTTTAAAGAAATTTTAGATTTTTATTGTTTCACTTTAAAGCGGTTGTATACCCATTTTTTTAAATTTTTACCTAAGGCTTACCTGTAGGTAAGATTAATATCTCCTAAACCTGTATGGTTCAGGAGATATTCACTTTGCATGCTGTCGTTGTCATCATTGGCGCATTTGCACTGTGAATGCCCGGCTGAAGGTCCAGCAGACGCTGCCGGACCTTGCCGGGAGGAAGACTCTTGCGCGTGACGTCATCGTGGCTCCGGCCTCTCACAGCTCCAGAGCCGCGAACCCGCAAGACACGACGAGGGCAAAATGTCAGCTCCCTCGGCGTGGACCTGCCGCAGTATGACGGCGGCTGATCGGCAAGTGGTTAAAGTGGGACAGTTGGGACAAGACGATTCTGGACGTCCTCCAGCCAGGAAATGAGACCAGCTCTAGCTGACTTGCTGCAGCTTCCAATGTGAGGAGCTCACAGTGTGCAGTAAACATCAGAGTAACCCATTTCAGTACAGGATAGGAGTTCTGCTTTTAATATTTTTCCCTTTAAGTTTTGAAAAGTGAAATTTGGCCCTTAACACGCGACCGTGGCAAGAAAGTAATACCTGCATGATGATACATGATGATTCTTGTTGAGAATGACGTTCCAGTGCCGTGTGATTAGACTTATTAATGAAGGTGTGGCTGCTAGGAATTCTTGTGGTTGCTTTTGAGGCAGCTCAGTCACTCGAAGAGTCCCACCACTGATTCATATTTACTGAACGGTGTCTCCGGTGCTCATGAGATGAGTCAGGAGGAGAACCCTGAGCACATCCTACAAAGGTTTTTTAGATGAGAAAATTGCTCATCGCTACATCTCTCTATCTGGTAGGGAGGACCTGCTCTGTAGTCTGTAGGCGGGCAACAGAGGATGTAGACACTGCTGACTGGTTCTCGTCAACACTCAAATCTGTCAGTGAACTGCCAATGGGTAGAAAAGTTCACACCCTGAAGAATAGTTAGTCAATCGTAAAGTTGTGTTTAAGTTTATAGATGGGTTGGGATGCACCCTGGCCGGTTATAGTCCTTCAGAAGTTCCGTGGAGAGATCTTGGTCTTGTGTATGCCGTCCTTTTTTTCACCCACTTTGGCATCTCATTCCCTTTTTGCTCCTTTTAAGGACGTTTCCAACCGTCCATCCACATTCTCCATAATATAAATGAAAAATTCAGTAAGCAAAGTGGGAGGTGCTAGTAATAGTCACGGCAGACCCAGCAATTTGGTGCAGAAATGTCATCACTGGAGCCTGCTAGAAATGTGGGAAACATTTGAAGCAAACAAAGCAGGCCCACCTCTGATGGATGGAGTCATGTTCGGGCTGGGACACTGGGGCCCACCAGAGGAAATGAGAGTGGTGCCCCACCTCTTATGGTTGGAGTTAGGGTTAGACTGGGACACTGGGGTCCACCAGAGAAAATGAGAATAAGGGTCCATCTCAAATAGATGGAGTCATGGTCAGGCTGGGACACTGGGCCCCACCTCTGATGGATGGAGTTATGGTCAGGCTGGGACACTGGGCCCCACCTCTGATGGATTGAGTTATGGTTTAGACTAGGACACTGCGGCCCACCAGAGGAATGAGAGTGGTGGCCCAGCCCTCATGGTTGGGGCTGGGGTTTGACTGGGACACTGGTGCCCACCAGAGAAAATGAGACTAAGGGTCCATCTCTGATGGATGGAGTCCTGGTGGTCAGGCTGGGACACTGGGCCCCACCTCTGATGGATGGAGTCCTGGTCAGGCTGGGACACTGGGCCCCACCTCTGATGGATGGAGTCCTGGTCAGGCTGGGACACTGGGCCCCACCTCTGATGGATGGAGTCCTGGTCAGGCTGGGACACTGGGCCCCACCTCTGATGAATGGAGTCCTGGTCAGGCTGGGACACTGGGCCCCACCTCTGGTGGAGTCATGGTCAGGCTGGAACACTGGGCCCCACCTCTGATGGATGGAGTCGTGGTCAGGCTGGGACACTGGGCCCCACCTCTGATGGATGGAGTCGTGGTCAGGCTGGGACACTGGGCCCCACCTCTGATGGATGGAGTCATGGTCAGGCTGGGACACTGGGCCCCACCTCTGATGGATGGAGTCATGGTCAGGCTGGGATACTGGGGCCCACCTCTGATGGATGGAGTCATGGTCAGACTCAGACATTGGGGCCCACCAGAGGAATGAGAGTGGGGGGTTCACCCTTCATGGTTGAAATTCAGTTTGGACTGGTACTCTGGGGCCCACCAGAGAAAATGAGAGTAAGGCTGGGTTCACACTTATGCGAATTGGATGCGGGTTTCCCCACATCCAATTTGCATGACAGAGTGTGACTGGCTCTCAATGGAGCCAGTTCACACACCTACAGGATGGCCACAGTCCGGATTTGGAAAGGGTCCTGTGCGTCTTTTGGCTCTGAATCAGGTGCGAATTCAGGCAGAACAGGGACGCACTGGACCCCTTGCTGTGAGCTGCAGCATCTCTGAACCCAGTCTAAGGGTCCATCTGTGATGGATGGAGTCATGGCCAGGCTGAGACACTAGGGCCCACCTCTGATGGATGGAGTCAGAGTTGAACTGGGATACTGAGCCCAACAGAAGTAAGACCTGAGGGCCCTCTTCTGATGGATTCAAGGTCAGACTGGAACAGTTGGGCCCACTAGGCGAAATGCGTTGGAGACCTCCTGTGATGTATAAAGTGTAATGGCTGAGCTAAGAATTGTCCCCATCCACCTCCCAATTCTTAGGCTGCTTGTAAAGAAGTTTGCTTGTCACTAAAGACAATACTGAAGCTCTGGTTATCTTTTTTTTGAGGTTACCATGGAAACCTCACGGTCTGATTTGGACTTGCTAGACTTTGCTTCACCTCTTGGGGGCTATTTTATCTATTTTCTCATGTACTTAACTGTATCCCTTAAAACCACATTCCATAAAGACGTGAGCTAAGCACTGTGCTTGAAATGGCCACATAAAAAAAAAAAAAAACCTTTCCATTGTTTTTAGTTTTGGCGTTAACCCTTCCCAGAAAAAAACAAACCCGTTGATCAGCGTCTGTTGGGAAGCACGAGATTTTAAGGGTTGTTCCACTCAAAACTGATATTTAAAGGGTAACTCCACTTTCATGGGGAAAAAAATTGGCTAATTAAAAAAATATATAACATAGCATATAAAATTGCTACTCAAGTCATATTGTAATTGAATGTTATTAACCACTTCAGCCCCGGACCATTTGGCTGGCCAAAGACCAGAGCACTTTTTGCGATTACGCACTGCGTCGCTTTAACTGACAATTGCGCAGTCGTGCGACGTGGCTCCCAAACAAAACTGACGTCCTTTTTTTCCCACAAATAGAGCTTTCTTTTGGTGGTATTTGATCACCTCTGCGGTTTTTATTTTTTGCACTATAAACAAAAAAAGAGCGACAATGTTGGGGAAAAAAAAGCTATATTTTTTGCTATAATAAATACCCCCAAAAAATATATAAAAAAACGTTTTTTTCCCTCAGTTTAGGCCGATACGTATTCTTCTACATATTTTTGTTAAAAAAAAAAAAACGCAATAAGCGCTTATTGATCGGTTTGCGCAAAAGTTATAGCATCTACAAAATAGGGGATAGTTTTATGGCATTTTTATTAATACATTTTTTTTTTACTAGTAATGGCGGCGATCAGCAATCAGTGCGACATTATGGCGGACACGTTGGCCAATGTTGGCGCAATTTTGGGACCATTCACATTTATACAGCGATCGGTGCTATTAAAATTGCATTGATTACTGTGTAAATGTGACTGGCAGTGAAGGGGTTAACACTAGGTGGCGCTGTAGGGATTAAGTGTGTCCTAGGGAGTGATTCTAACTGTGGGGGGGGGGGGCTACGTGTAACACATCACTGATCACTGCTCCCGATCACAGGGAGCTATGATCGGTGACACTGTCAATAGGCAGAACGGGGAGATGCTTGTTTACATTAGCATCTCCCGTTCTTTCTCTCCGTGAGACGATCAGGGGTATCCCCGCAGACATCGAGTCCGCAGGACCCGCAATCCTACTCTCGGAGCTCCCGGCGGGCGCGCACGCAGTGGCATGGCGGCAAATTCAAGGGGCGTACAGGTACGTCTATTTGCGCAGCTGTGCCATTTTTCCGACGTACATCGGCGTGCGCCGGTTGGGAACCCGTTAAACATGACCTTTCCTTTTCAATCTGCAGCTCTGCAATTTTCTGTAAAACGCAACGCAATATAGCTAGCTGGAGGCTTTCTGTACACAAATGGTGTACAGAACGCCCCCTGAAAATGTAATTTCCTGCTTGTGTGATTGGTCCACTGATTTTCCTAGAAGTCCATCCCCTGCAACAAAAATTTCATTTTTGGTAAGATACTCTCAAAGGGAAATCGCATCTAAAGTGATCCAGACATTGTCACTTGCCTCATTAGAGCCCCGCAGGTGCAGCAACTGATTTAATAAGTATAAAACCACTCCCACACAGATTTACTGAGCCCATGGACACAGACCAACAAACCACTATTTCTTCAGAATAAAAAAAAGGTAGGAATCTGAAACAAAAGTTTGTTAAAATCCTTGCAATGTAGATAGATCACTCAGAGGGAAATTTTTTTTTTTTTGAAAAAGTGGAGTTACTCTTTAATTCAGGGGTGTCAAACTGGCGGCCCTCCAGCTGTTGCAAAACTACAAGTCCCATGAGGCATTGCAAAGCTGACATTTACAAGCATGACTCCCTCAGGCAGAGGCATGATGGGACTTGTAGTTTCGCAACAGCTGAAGGGCCACCAGTTTGACACCCCTGCTTTAAGTGTTTGGATGCTGATTGGCGAGGTCTCTGTCCTGAATTCCCAGGTCTGCACACCTGCTGCGCCCATTACGAGGGGTTCCCCACCTTCCCTGTGCTGAGTTTCCAAGTATGTACACTTGCTGTGCCCATTATGAGGGGTTCTCGCCATCCTTCCGCTGAGTTCCCAGGTCTGCACACCTGTTGCCCAATATGGGGGTTCCCACCATCCCTGTGCAGAGTTCCTGGGTCTGTACACCTGCTAGACATGTGCGATTAGTTTCGTACGAAATGAAAATTCGTCCGAATTTCCGAAAATTCGTCCGAATTTCCGGAAATTCGTACGAATCCGAAATAAGAATTTTTATTCATACGAATTCCGGACCAAATACGAAATTTCTTTTACGAATTTCGGATCCAAATTCATAACGAAAATTCTTAATTTTTACGAAAAGTTAAGGAAACCTAAAAGTTAAAAACCCAGGAAGTCAGCACAGGGATAATGGGGACCCTATGGAAATTTCTATGCTTCCGAATTTCGGAATTTCGGATCCAAATTAACAGAATTGTGACGGGTGTTTTGTTCACCAATCAGAGGAAGTCAGCGCAGGGATGGTGGGAACCCCTCATAATGGGCACAGCAGGTGTACAGACCCGGGAACTCAGCACAGGGATGGTGGGGGCCACTCATAATGGGCACAGCAGGTGTACAGACCTGAGAACTCAGCACAGGGATGGTGGGAACCCCTCATAATGGACACAGCAGGTGTACAGACCCAGGAACTCAGCACAGGGATGGTGGGAACCTCTCATAATGGGCACAGCAGGTGTACAGACCTGGGAACTCAGCACAGGGATGGTGGGGACCCCTCATAATGGGCACAGCGGGTGTACAGACCTGGGAACTCAGCACAGGGATGGTGGGGACCCCTCATAATGGACACAGCGAGTGTACAGACCTGGGAACTCAGCACAGGGATGGTGGGAACCCTTCATAATGGGCACAGCGGGTGTACAGACCCGGGGACTCAGCACAGTGATGGTGGGAACCTCTCATAATGGGCACAGCAGGTGTACAGGCCTGGGAACTCAGCACAGGGATGGTGGGAACCTCTCATAATGGGCACAGCAGGTGTACAGGCCTGGGAACTCAGCACAGGGATGGTGGGAACCTCTCATAATGGGCACAGCAGGTGTACAGGCCTGGGAACTCAGCACAGGGATGGTGGGAACCTCTCATAATGGGCACAGCAGGTGTACAGACCTGGGAACTCAGCACAGGGATGGTGGGAACCCCTCATAATGATAAATTCATCATAACGAACGTTCGTTATTTTAACGAAAAGTTTACGTAACTGATAAATTCTTATTTCGTACGAATCCGAATTTAATTTCGTACACTAATTACGATTTTTTTTTTTTTCGTACAAAACAAAACAAATTTTATGACGGCGCCCATGTCTAACACCTGCCATTCCCATTATAAAGGGGATCCCATCATCTCTGATATTTATTTTTCCGTCCTATACTATGGAAAATGTAGCAGGGGGAGCTGGAATCCGCAAAGGTGGGTGTGAACACCCTAAAAACAAAATGGAAGGTTGGTGTGAACTCTAGAATCCAGGCAGATGTCATTTTTTAAATGGAACGACCCTTTTTAATTTTTGTCCCTGTCTGACGAAGCCAGTTTTTTTGTCCTTCCTGAAGAAATGACTCATCATACTCTATAAATTCATTAGCTTCAATGTGAGCGAAGAGATAAGTGAGGAAACGTCTTTGCTGCAAGAGAATAGCGCCATCCGTGGTAAAATAAAGAAGCTGAAACCCTCACATTGCCTGCATAGCTGCAGTCCACTAGGCCGGTCTAGGGAAACCAACCATAGGGGCCAGATATTCTTTATTATTTGTAGGGCACGAGAGGTTGCAGTACTGTCCCAAGTGCCCAGAATCCCCATTTGGGTCATTAAATTCTATTTAAAAAAAATAAATTTTTTGTAAAGTCTTGCATTGCCGTCTTTTGCTGGGTAATGGGATTTACAGAACAGACATGTGATATGAGGATTGGCACACTTAGCGGTCAATCAATATTTCCTTTTGTAATCAGGAAGTATCAGGTCTGACATTTCTGCTCGTTATATAGAGCTTTCTCTGTGCAATTTCTCTAATTTTCCTTGTAATGACCTGAAGCTAAAAATCGAGTGAAATCTAATTTGTAAGTAGATGTCTGCTGCTTACAAATTTCCCACCGTCTTGGCTGACAATATACATTACCCCACAGGGGGTTAACTACGGTTCTTTGGGACCCCATAGCAAAATTCTGATGGGGCCCACCAGCTACCTCTCTTATCTGGCAATGTCAATTGGGACGATGGTGTGATTCATCCTAACATTAACTTACAGTATGTCTAAACAGGGCTTTTTTTTTTTTTTCAGCTGGGACTTGGTGGAACTCAGTTCCACCACCTCTGGCTCAGGCCCTCTGCTCCCTGCTGTCCACTATAAGGCCCCAATGCACACGAGACGCCGATGCAAACTCTGCTGAATGCATGTTTTAAAAAGCAGAAACCTGCGTTTAAAAACGCACGTTTTGCCGTGTTTTCATGCCACGTTTTAGCGTTTGCGTCTATAAGTGTTTGTAAAGATAACATCATATAGACCAGTGATGGCGAACCCATGGCACGCGTGCCACAGCTGGCACGCAGAGCCATCTCTGTGGGCACACGGGAGGGTCCAGGACAGAGCTAGAGGCCTCTCTCTCCTCTCAGCCCCCCTCCCTCTCTTTCAGCCCCCCCCCCTCTTTGTGTCCCACTCTCTCTGTTCCCCCTCTCAGCTCACCCCTCTCTCAGCATCTCTCTCGCACCCCTCTCTCTGTCCCTCTTCTCTCTCTCTGTCCCCCTTCTCTCTGTCTCTCTGTCCCTCCTCTCTCTCAGCATTTCTCTCACACCCCTCTCTCTCAGCCCCTCTCCTTCTCTCTATTGCCCCTCTCTCAGCATCTCTCTCAGCCCCTCTCCCTCTCTCTCAGCCCCTCTCCCTCTCTCTCAGCCCCCCTCCCTCTCTCTGTTTCCCCTCTCTCTCAGCATATCTCTCACACCCCTCTCTCTCAGCCCCCCTCCCTCTCAGCATCTCTCTCACACCCCTCACTCTCGCTGTCCCCTCTCTCTCTCGCTCTCTCTCTCCCCCTCTCTCTCACACCCCTCTCACTCTCACACAACCCCTCTCTCTCTCACACAACCCCTCTCTTTCGCTCAGCCCCCCCTCTCTCGCAAATTGCCGTGTTGGCACTTTGCAACACAAAACCAATGTATTTATTTCAGTTTGGGCACTCGGGCTCAAAAAGGTTCACCATCACTGATATAGACCCTCCCCAAGCTCAGAAAGCATGTATTAACTATTTCTGCCATTTTGATCAGAGTGAGCAGCAGCAGCAGAGAGAGCAGTTGTACACATGCATTTGCCTCTATTTCTGTGTTTTTTTTTTTTGGAAATGAATCCCATATTAAATACATGTCAGGAAATGCTCCTGATGTTGCTCTTGATGAGGCAGCAACGTCGTCGCAAATTGCGTGAGAGGTCCAGAGTCAGAGCTTGTCGATATCGGACCCATCCGGCACAGCGAATGTCCATTGGATATTTCACAAACATGGTGGGGGGTTGGGGGCTGACTAGACATTGGTATGAAGGTTTTTATTTGTGAAAAAAAGACATTGCTATGCTTTGGTCAGACTAGGTGGAGTCACTGATTAGATTAGAAATTGGATGAAGGGTTGGGGCAAAGAAGTGGAGGCATTCCTCATTGTCTAAGCTACCTAAAAAAATAGAGTTTTTATGGCATTGCATCAGTGAGTATATATGCTCTATGAACTATCTAAAGTAATTACGACATTTCAAACCAATTTTTTTTGTATTTTTTTTTTTTAGTTTACCATCATATTTCTGAGTTTTCTGGTCCAAAAAATTGGGTTCCTTTTAAAAACGCTTATAAACGCGTTTAGCCGTGTTTTGCGTCTGAAACGTGGAAAAGCAAAGTGTCACTACTAGGGGTTCACTGTCACTCAGGCTTGGTACCACCTTCCTGCTGGCTGGCCCCTATAGTATTTCCACCAGTCCTGGTTACTCATAGCTACCAACAGCATTATAGCCATCTACCCGCTAACTCCACTGCATGATCCCCCCATTCATAGTGACTCTCTAGCTTCTCCTCTTAAATCCCTTTGTGTTTTACGGGCCCTGTTCTTTTAGATCCACCATGTACCTTATTCATAGGCATGCGCAGGGGGTATGCCTGGGCACACCATAATCACTATGGGGTTAATTTACTAAAACCAGAGAATGCTAAATCTGGTGCAGCTGTGCATGGTAGCCAATCGGCTACTAACTCTGTCTTGCTTTGACAAAAAACCTGAAAGCTGATTGGTTTCTATGCAGAGCTGCACCAGATTGTGTACTCTCCAGTTTCAGTAAATCAACACTTATGTGCGGTGCCAACTCCCCCCCTACTGCCCAGGCTCCCCCCTTTGTTGCCCCCCACGCTGCAGTGCTGCTGGCTTCCATCCTCTCCCCTCAGCTGCTGTGGGGTATGCTTCAGGATGGAGAGCGGAGAAAGGGGCTAGTAAATATGTCATTTACCGGCCCCTTCCTTTTCTAAATGAACACACTCACTCACTGTGTCCATTCATAAATGTGTTTACTTTGCTTCCGTTTGTGAATAAAAAGGAAGCCGCTCAGTACAGAGCACTTCCCATTCGTTCACTGTCCAGTGCAGCTGAGGCTGCAGAGAAAGGCATGTGTGTGTTTTGAGCTTTGGGGTTCACACCCTAATGCAATGGGCTGCGCATACCTGTGACCTTAATGCTCCCCTTTAACCACTTCACCCTCGGACCAATTGGCAGCCAAATGACCAGGCCTCTTTTTGCGATTCGGCACTGCGTCGCTTTAACTGACAATTGCGCCGTGCGACGTGGTTTCCAAACAAAATTGGCGTCCTTTTTTACCCACAAATAGAGCTTTCTTTTGGTGGTATTTGATCGCCTCTGCGGTTTTTATTTTTTGCGCTATAAACAAAAATAGAGCGACAATTTTGAAAACAATGCAATATTTTTTGCTTTTTGCTATAATAAATATCCCCAAAAAATATATAAAAAAACATTTTTTTTCCTCAGTTTAGGCCGATACGTATTCTTCTACATATTTTTGGTAAAAAAAATCGCAATTAGCGATTATTGATTGGTTTGCGCAAAAGTTATAGCGTTTACAAAATAGGGGATAGTTTTATAGCATTTTTTTATTAATTTTTTTTTTTTTTTACTAGTAATGGTGACGATCAGCGATTTTTTTTTTATTGTGACTGCGACATTATGGCGGACACATCGGACATTTTTGACACATTTTTGGGACCATTGTCATTTATACAGCAATCGATGCTATTTAAATGCATTGATTCCTGTATAAATGACAGTGGTAGTGAAAGAGTTAACCACTAGGGGGAGGGGAGGGGTTATGGGCTGTGACGTGTGTGTTTTTTTTTTTACATTAGGGGGCGGGGCTGACATCTGACGTCACTGATCGGCTTTCCCGATGACAGGGAACAGCCGATCAGTGACAGGCAGTGTAGGAAGTGCGGGGAGAGGTTTGTTTACACTTGCCTCTCCCCGTTCTTCAGCTCTGTGACCCGATCGCGGGACACCAGCAGCGATCGGGTCCTCTGGTCCCGCGGCCGGGGTCACGGAGCTCCCGACCGGGTCGCAAGCACGCCGCTGGCGGCGCGCGCGCGACCCACGGGCAGGCAATTAAAGGGCCACGTACAGGTACGTGATTTTTGCCTGCCCGTGCCATTCTGCCGCAGTATATCTGCGTGAGGTGGTCGGAAGCGGTTAAATAACTTTAGACCAGGCACTTTACAGTTAACTTGTAACCTTTACTGAGCATTCAGTTGATACGCAGTCTCTGTACAGTTAATTGTTCCTCTCTCTACCTCTATTCCCCACTTAGACTGCTTCCTATCCAAGCTGCCATTTCATACCTCAAAGCAGAGCAAAGTCCTTTAGTTCGCCTCAGCACCCCGACTGGGGACCCTTTTCAAGGAGGAAATACACCCCTAATGCCTAGTAAACAGGATAAGAACATAAGATGAAAAATACCTCTTTCGAAAACGATCATACGATCCATTAGTACACAGCTTTCGAAAGCCAATCATGACAGTTCATGCGAAATTAAGCACAACTTTTTTTTTCCGTATGATAACAACAAACGATTTTCATTTTAATCAGAACAGTATTCATCTGAAAAAAGTTGGAAGACCAAGACCATGCATGCTCGAAAAAGAATAAATACATTACTATACAATACAATACATTTACTATTACTATACTATACAATACAATACATTTACTATTACTATACTATACAATACAATACAATACATTACTTCCAAAGTTGTATTCTGTCGTACGAGAATTTCTGTAACTTTAGTAACCTGTTGGTTATCAATATGAAACTAGCATGCAAAAAAATGTCTGATATTCTCATTGTGTGTACCAGACTTAAATTGGGTTCACATCTTGCTGCACCTCAGCCGGCTTCTTCCCACTTTGAGATCTATCCAGCCCCTAGGCCTAAAGTCTCGTACACACGGTACGATTGTTGGCCAACCGAGCGTCTGATTTTTGTCAAAAGGGCGTGTGCCAGGATCTTGCATACTAACGGCAAACAACTGTCGTGCCACAAACCCGAACGTACTGACATACTACGAGGAATTTCAGCTCTTGAGCGCCACCCTTTGGGCCCCTTCTGCTAATTTTGTGTTTGGTGAGCATTGATTCCGAGCGAATGCGTGTTTGTACTTTCCACTTTTGTGTGACGGATTTGTGTACTGACCATACGAAAATCTGACGTCAAACCGGTGTCCGCCGAAAATTTACTAGCCTGCCATCCAACATTTGTTGGCCGAAAGTTGGACAACAATTGTCAAAAGGAGCGTACTAAAGGTAATAAATGGACACTTAGGCCCCTTTCACACTGGGGTGGGGAGCCGTGGTGACGGTAAAGCAGCGATATATTTAGCGCTGCTTTACCATCGCTTTGCCCGCGGGTTTTGGGCGCTCGCGGTGCGGTTTTACTCCCCGCGAGCGTCCGAAAAAGGGTTAATATCCCCCGCAGAGCGCCGCCGTAGCGGTGCTTTGCGGCGGTATTGCCACGGTTTTACCGCGGTGTCCCATTCAAATCAATGGGAAGGAGCGGTATAGGAGCGGTGAACACACCGCTCTTATACCGCTCCAAAGATGCTGCTAGCAGGACTTTTTTTGCCGTCCTGCTAGCGCACCGCTCCAGTGTAAAAGCCCGCCGGCTTTCACACTGGAGTGAATGGGGCCTGAAAAACACCCCAGTGTGAAAGGGGCCTTACCTGTCCCAGGGTCCAGCGATGTCGGCAGTGGAAGCCGATCAATCGCTCGGCTCTTGGTGGCTGCCGACGCCATCCTCGTGACAGCATCAGGAAGTGAAGCGTTGCGGCTTCACTTCCCGGTTCCCTACTGCTCATGTGCGAGTCGCGCTGCGCATCCTAACTGGTATCCGCTATCTCCTGGGACCCGTGTGTGTCCCAGCAGACAGCGCGGGGGAACAGGAAGAGGCATAGACTCCCGTGGGAGTCTATGCCCAGAAGTGGATGCAAATACCTGTCTTGAACAGGTATCTGCACCCCCCTGAAAGGCGCCAAATGTGACACCTGGAAGGGGGGGGGGGGGGGGGTTCCGAAAAGCGGAGGTTCAATTTTTGTGTGAACCTCATATATATATATATATATATATATATAAAAAGTATGCAAAGTGGTTGGAGGGAAGCTCAAGCAAAGATGTTTTTATTACACATTATGTGAGCAGACTGCAGTTCCTCTTTAAAGTGGGTTGTAAAGATTGGAAGTTAAAAAAAACAACAAACATGTTATACGTACCTGTTTTGTGCAATGGTTTTGCACACTGCAGCCCTGATCCTCTTCTTTTTGGGTCCCCTGCCTGCGGTCCTGGCTGCCGAGTGCCCCAATAGCAAGCCTATTGCTAGGGGGGAACTTGAGCAGGCTCGCTCCTAATAATGGACATTGTCTATTCACACACACACAGCGTGGCTCAGCCCCGCTCTCTATCATTGGTTCACTTGCTGTGATTGACAGCAACAGGAGCCAATGGCCCCCGCTGCTGTGTGAGCCAATGAGGAGAGAGAGACGCTGCTCTCGTACACATCACTGGTTCAAGATGGGGCTCAGGTAAGTATGGGGGGGCAGGGCCATCTTTAATATTGATTGGACCCTGGGCAAAACATTTCTTTGCCCCACCCATGCAGTTTTGCTCTCTACCTGCTCTGAGACATAAAATAAATAGCAGCTACACTCAAAATCGGTTTACTGTATCAGATCAGGTAGCTATTGCGATTGGGTGCTAGAGGTTACAGTGTATCGTTACAGCTCACTGACTGGTTGCTAGAGGTTACAGCACACATTAGGGCTCACTGATTAGTTGCTAGAGGTTACAGCACATGATTTATGCTTGTTGATTGGTTGCTAGAGATTACTTTGGATATGACCTCAGGGGGGCATGATATACATATCAATGCCGCTATTTACATATGAATGCTGGTAATTTACATGTAAACACAGGGTCTGCAGGTAAGTCATCTGTACACAATAGGACAGGGCTGGGCAGCATTAGTAGCAGCACTTCACACTGAGATATCAGGACACAGCACAGGACTAAATCCTCAAGGGACAAAGGAATTTAAACCAGGATAGTTGGCAAGTCTGAGGCAGCTGCTTTGGGCCCCACAACAATGACAGGGCCCAAGGCAGCTGCCCCTTTTTGCCCTGCCTTTAAAAACGGCCCTGGGGGGGGGGGGGGGCTTAAGAGCGGCACCCAGGTGTTTTTTTTTTACCTTAATGGATAGAATGCGTTGAGGTAAAAAAAAACTTCTGCATTTTAGAATCACTTTTAATTACAGATGGAAAATGAATGTTCCTTTGGTCATGACGCAGGGATCGGGCCCTCAGTTGACACGCAGCCATTAGGACGATGTTTGTGAAGTGAAAGCATCTTGTTGATGAAGCTGATAGCACCAGTTCCTCTCAGGGACGGCACCTCACAAAACCACCGTGAAGCCTATTCACCTCCCACACAGTGGAAACACTCGCGCAATCACTTGAAAAGTGCTCTGAGTGTTTGCAGCCATCAAAAGCCTGAATCTTAAGACTGTTTATTCCTCAGCATAAAGCCACAGCGGAGTCACCTCAACCTCCCAGAGACACAAGGCTCACTGCCCAGGCCTTCCTGAACCACAGAGGCAGAGCAGACTAGGGCTGCGTGACCCCAATGAGGCTCTTTTAAAAAGCATTTTACGATAAGGAGACAGCGACTTTTAGTAAACTAGTGTAAAGGAAATATGGTGGTTTTGGTCACAGAGAACAGATGTTGTTTCAACGTGTCAGGAAAGGACAGTAAGAATCGCGACTGGTTTCTACAAATTACAAGTTGACAACTATTAGCAGGGCTATTGCAAGGATTTTTGACACCCTAGGCGAAACCTAATTTTGCCGCCCCCCTTCACTCCACCCCTGACCCCACCCCCTTTTCTCTGCCCATGTAAACCCCACCTTTTTAACGAAGCTCCCATAAAATGCAGCCCACCATCGCCCATCAAATGCAGCCTACCAGCGCCCATCAATGCAGCCTACCAGCGCCCATCAATGCAGCCTACCAGCGCCCATCAATGCAGCCTACCAGCACCCATCAATGCAGCCTACCAGCGCCCATTAATGCAGCCTACCAGCGCCCATTAATGCAGCCTACCAGCGCCCATCAATTCAGCCTACCAGCGCCCATCAATTTCAGCCTCACCAGCGCCCGTCAATTTCAGCCTCACCAGCGCGCGTCAATGCAGCCTCACCAGCGCGCGTCAATGCAGCCTCACCAGCGCGCGTCAATGCAGCCTCACCAGCGCGCGTCAATGCAGCCTCACCAGCGCGCGTCAATGCAGCCTCACCAGCGCGCGTCAATGCAGCCTCACCAGCGCGCGTCAATGCAGCCTCACCAGCACACATCAATGCAGCCTCACCAGCACCCATCACATTTAGCCTCACCAGGACCCATCAAATGCAGCCTACCAGTGCCCATCAATGAATGTTTGCTTGCTTCCATTCATTCAGGAGTCGGGACAGAGACACAGTCCTTCACTGCCGCTGCGCCTCTGACACTATCTGTGAACGGAAGGACGGCTGCATGCTGATGCTGAGACTTAGTTGCTTGCTGCAGAGAGAAGAGAGTAGGAAAACCAGTGGCCGGGCGCCCCCCTAGGCATCATGGCGCCCTAGGCAGCTGCCTAGTTTGCCTAGTGGTAGCACCGGCCCTGACTATTAGCTGTATTTCAAGAAATGGTGAAGTGCAGGGCTAAAGCCAAATTGCAGCCTTCAGGCAAACTGTATTAAAGCTGAACTCCAGGTATGGATTTTATTGCATAGTTACATTGCTCCAGCTTGGACCAATGCAAGTCTGCATGCATACATACATGCATACCTCCTAGGACCAAATGTGTAGGCAGGTGCTGTCTGCTGTCTGCACTGCATGTGGCTCTTAACCACTTCAGCCCCGGACCAATTGGCAGCCAAAGGACCAGGCCCCTTTTTGCGATTCGGCACTGCGTCGCTTTAACTGACAATTGCGCGGTCGTGTGACGTGGCTCCAAAACAAAATTGACGTCCTTTTTTTCCCACAAATCGAGCTTTCTTTTGGTGGTATTTGATCGCCCCTGCGGTTTTTATTTTTTGCGCTATAAACAAAAATAGAGCGACAATTTTGAAAACAATGCAATATTTTTTGCTTTTTGCTATAATAAATATCCCCAAAAAATATATAAAAACATTTTTTTTCCTCAGTTTAGGCCGATACGTATTCTTCTACATATTTTTGGTAAAAAAAAATCGCAATTAGCGATTTATTGATTGGTTTGCGCAGAAGTTATAGCGTTTACAAGGTAGGGGATAGTTTTATAGCATTTTTATTAATAATTTTTTTTTTTATTAGTAATGGCGGCGATCAGCGATTTTTTTTTATTGTGACTGCGACATTATGGCGGACACATCGGACATTTTTGACACATTTTTGGGACCATTGTCATTTATACAGCAATCAATGCTATTTAAATGCATTGATTCCTGTATAAATGACAGTTGTAGTGAAAGAGTTAACCACTAGGGGGAGGGGAGGGGTTATGGGCTCTGACGTGTGTGTGTGTTTTTTTACATTAGGGGGCAGGGCTGACATCTGACGTCATTGATCGGCTTTCCCGATGACCGGGAACAGCCAATCAATGACAGGCAGAGTAGGAAGCGCGGGGAGAGGTTTGTTTACACATACCTCTCCCCGTTCTTCAGCTCCGTGACCCGATCACGGGACACCAGCGGCGATCGGGTCCGCTGGTCCCGCGGTCACGGAGCTCCCGACCGGGTAGCGAGCGCGACCCACGGGCAGGCATTTAAAGGATCACGTACAGGTACGTGATTTTGCCTGCCCATGCCATTTTGCCGCAGTATATCTGCGTTAGGCGGTCGGGAAGCGGTTAACTGCAGCAGCAATGCAGAGGGAGAGAAAATCAGGACTAACATGGGTCCTCTATGGCTTCCTGAGTCACTGGGGCAGTGAACCAATTGGATGCTGGCTGCCCATGTGACTCTGGCTGCCATATTGTGAGTGGCAGAGTCTATTTAAGACCCTGTCCCCTGGGTTTGGCGTGCATTTGTGTGTGGGTAGTGTAGGGACAGGTCACCCATCTGTCAGGGACAGTATTAGCAGCAGGGAAAGGTTCCAAATGAGAAGAGAAAGCTTAGGGCTTGCAATATCCTCAGACATAATCCTGATTGGGCATGAGCTAAGCCACTTTCTGCCCCTCCAGACAGATGGTGTCAGAGGCAACAGCTTCAGCTGCCCACAGTTAAAATGGTTGCAGCCAAACTTAGCGCAGGAAGATTTCTGCAGCATATTTGGCAAGTACAAAGAATCTGTGATTCTGTACTTGCCAAATATGCTGCAGAAATCTCCCTGCGCTGAGTTTGGCTGCAACCATTTTAACTGTGGGCAGCTGCAGCTGTTGCCTCTTCACTTCCTGGACAGAAGATTTAATCGATGGAAAGGTGAAAAAAATGACTGAAGTAAATTTTTTTTAGTTTTAGTATCACTTTAACTACATTATAGTTACCTGTATATATGGCAGCCCCACATACACAAATCTGTACAAATCCCTTTCCTTCACAGCCCCTACTTGTAAGTTCCTACCTGGTCCCAGCTCATTTTTACAAAGCGGACATGTTGCTGAGAAGCATAGTACAGGCAGATCACTGTCACACGAGGGGTGCACATGCACATAGTAGCCAGAGGTGGCAGTAAAGAGCTCAATGTCTAAAATCAATGACACAAGAACTGCAAAAAACGGTGAGATAATTTCTATACTGCACAGCATGGATCTCCTTCACCCGTCCTGCCTTCTTCTGGCCCGGGCAGCCCCCCCTGGGCCCCTTACAGTTGTAACGGCTGTACCCCCCTGATGGCGGTCCTGCTCTCTTGACCCACTTTCCATAGTTTATTTCCTTCTGCCCTCCTTTTCCACAAAGGGAAATTTGAGAAAAAATATTTATTTAAAAACGTGTTTTGGATAAACTGGCCCATATGGATTTGCCTCCTAGGATTGCACACCATGCATTTCAGGAGGCCTGGGGGTAATCTACTGCACAAGTGCAGGCAGGGGACTACTTTTGGGGCCCACTTTACCAATTGTTATTGTATTGTACAGTGGTGGGATCAGCACTACCAAGGGTTAACAGATAGTGAATGCTGCAGTAACCCAGAAGACTGTGTGGTGCTAAAGCCACCAGCCGCCGAGTGTATGATAACCTGGCTGGGATGACGGTGATGACGGGATGACAGTGTGCTCCCTAGTGACCGTTGCCACCATTCCTGGGGCACTCTAGCCTGTATGTCACGGGGGAGAATATGAGAGAGGATACTCAGAAGTACACATAAGCTTGCTAAGGTTATGTAATGCTAGTGAAAAGTCTCAAGTATGTCACTAGGAGTGTGGTGGCATTAAAGCTGGAGTGGAGAGCGGGATACCGGCTCCACGGGGTCCCCTCAAAAGGGCTGCACCATGTAAGGAAGTCTGATTACAGTTGGTCAAGTGTGAAGTAGAGACAAAATAATGCTGCTCTAGGTGAGTGACCGACGCATGTTTCGAACTGGAACCCAGGGTGCTGCACAGTTCGTCTGTGAG
Source organism: Lithobates sylvaticus (assembly GCA_028564925.1). NCBI lineage: Eukaryota > Metazoa > Chordata > Amphibia > Anura > Ranidae > Lithobates > Lithobates sylvaticus. The sequence goes on from CM053035.1 coordinate 195,333,241, forward strand.
ATTCAATAACATGCATGCATCAGGAATATTGCTGCACTCCATGGTATCTGTTTTATTGAAGCATTAAAATGACTTTACAGGTATGACAGAAACATTTAAAAGGTGACGCGTTTCGTGCTAAATTCAGTGCTTATTCGAGCAAGCGCTGAATTTAGTGCGAAACACGTTGCCTTTTAATGTTCCTGTCATACCTGTGATGTCATTTTAAGGCTTCAATAAAGATGGCAAGGAGTGCAGCAATGTTCCTTTTGATTATTATTATCCAATATTGATTTATGCATGCTGTGAAGTGGATGGGAAGACAGGAAGAGTTAATTGTGCCATGCCATGTGCTTTTGTTCTAAGTTGGAGTGTCACCTTAATGCAGATAACTGCAGCCTCCGCCTGCTTAGTTTGGCATTAGCGAGCAATGTTTCCGGAGTGTCCCCATTATGGCACCTTGAGCTCTGCCCACATATGCTTCATCAGGGAGCCAGCGGGCTTTTCTCAAATCCTGAAGCTAGCTGTCAGGGAATTCCCGTGAGACGCTTTGTGCATAGATGTGCGCAAGCGCATAGTCTTTGCCATAGAATGGCTAACAGGCGCGCGCATGCGTGGGGGCCCACACGCGCATGCGCACAAGCGCGAACACTGCCCTAATTCCCCTTGGCGCCAGACAGCCTATTTAAAGGGAGTCTTGTCTCCAACATCTTGCTGACTGATCTTCAGCTGTCCTGTACCCGTACCCTGTGACTTCTGCTTTTGCCTGATTGATACCCGTTGCTGAACCCCTGGCTTTCCTTGACCTTGCTCCTGGACTTCCCCATATCTCTGACTACTGATTCCTGATTCCGGCTTCCTATTTGACCCTGCTTCTGTCTGATGATTTGGTGCCGCACTGGCCGCCTGCTGACGAACCTGGCTATCCCTGAGGCCCTGCTCCTGTCTAAGTCCCTGGCTTCAGTTAACTCCCGGTTACCTGCCTGGCTGCCTTTTTGTTCCTGCTCTGCACACCGCAGGTTGTTCTAGACTGCTGGATCCTGGCAAGCAGTCCATCCAGGACCATCCTCTTCAGGCACTCGTGTCCCTATTGTCCTTTGGCTTCCCCTGTTTCACCTTCAGAGGAGTCGGGACAGGAGATTTAAGAGAGGCCGACCTCGTCAACTCAGTCCCCAATCTGATCCCTGACACCAGCCCCCCGATGACTTGCATGCGCAGTAGTGCGTCATGAGCGGTCGGTTACAAAGCCAGAAGGAGGATGTCGGCTCCCAGATGATGTCGGTGAGGAAGATGGCAGTGTAGCCTAGGCAGTGGAAGTGGGAGCGGGTACCTGCCAACACTAGGTACCCCCCCCCCCCCCCCCTCCCAAAAAAAAAAAAAAAACTCCAAAAATTGGGAGGGGGGAAATAAAGTGAAACTTCCCTTTTTAGGGTGAAATTCCACAAGTATAGGAAAAAAAAGGGCCTAATTTGGGGAAACATAGCAAGACATCTGGGCAGGGCTGACACCATTTCTTGTGATTTATGTCCATTAAATGCTCCGTCTTGTCAGATCACAAAAGGAGACTATGATCAGGGTGCATTTCTGGCAGAAATTAGAGTATATTTCAGGGAACTATCTGATGATAGATTCTGATCAATACTCTTAAATTGGATTGATGACCATTCACACTGATAGATTTATTCTATCATTCAACAGACACTGGGGTTGATTTACTAAAACTGAAGAGTGAAAAATGTGGTACAGCTGTGCAGGGAAACCAATCAGCTTCCAGGTTATATTGACAAGCTGAAGTTAGAAAAGCAGATTGGCTACCATGTACGGCTGCACCAGATTTTGCACTCTCCAGCTTTAGTAAATGAACCCCATAGAGCACGATTCCATAAAGTATTTGTGACACTTTTCTGGGTGTATGGTGGCATTAAGCTGGCCATACACCATACAATTTTCTTATTCAATTTCCTTTAGATTTACCTTCAACTGTGTAGTAGAAGGGCCTGCCTGATTGCATACAAATTGAAAGTGTTTAGATTTGACCTCATATTATATGGTTTTGGTAAATCTAAAGGAAATCTATAGAAGAAAATTGTATAATGTATGGCCAGCCTTAGAAGGGTTTGCGCCTAATTCATGAAAGTCTTGAAGTAGTTTTGGTGATAGTTCCCACGCATTGGGAAAGATTCAGGTGTTTCTTATTTGCAACACTTTTCCTGTATGTTGCAACAGTTCCCGTCAATTCCCCCCCCCTCTGTCACTAGTCGCTAGGATGCTGTCCATGGTTGCTGGAACACTGTCAGCACACCATCCTTGGTTGCTTGGAATCCTTTTTTATGCCGCGTACACACGACCGGACTCTCCGGCAGAAAAGGTCAGACGGAATCATTCCGTCGGATATTCCGATCCTGTGTGGGCTTCATCTGACTTTTTTCTTCAAAAATTCAGCCGGACCTAGAAGTAGAACATGTTTTTAAATCTTTCCGACGGAATCAATTTCTATCGGGAAAACCGTTCGTCTGTATGCTGGTCCGACGGACCAAATACGACGCAAGGGCAGCTATTGGCTACTGGCTATTGAACTTCCTTTTTCTAGTTCTGTCGTACGTCATCGCGTTCCAAACTAACGGACTTTGGTGTGATCATGTGTGGGCAAGTCCGTTCGGTCGGAACTCCGTCGGGAAGACCGTCCGAGTTTTATTCTGGCGGACAGTCCAGTCATGTGTACGCCGCATTAACAGCACAGCATGTCAACCAATGGTATTGTTCTGCCCGGTGGCTGAACAAGCACTGAGGATGGAGTGTCTGCTGCCTTGCAACAAATTTGTGTACGTGTTTCTGATATATTCATGAATGTGTTGCTTATTGTAGCAAAATTTGTCGCTTGAATGGGAAACCGCTTTATTGTGGGTGTCTAACACAGTCTTCATGAATTCCAGCAAATGTCTTTGGGTGTCAGTCCCATTCATCTAGTATAGATAACAGGGAAGTACCACCATGCGCTGTTGGGTAGGGATCGTGGCAGATCCCCGACATTTATGCCTGTACATTGTTCTTGGGCGATGTGGCCAGGCAATGTGTTCTGGAGAATGTAGACATACTGGAAGCTGTTTACACAGGATTCCAAAATGTAAAAACAGTGAGTGGCCTTGTTGGGCGTAATCCAGATCTGTACACAGTGGGCGAGCAATGAGAGAGCCCGTCTGCTATATGAGCTGAAACTATAAAATGTTATTGAGATAATGGCTAGATTCACATTACAGGGACTCTATACTGGCATCAGATTATGCAGAGTATAGAAAGAATGCCTTCATTATATTTCCTTGTAGATATATGATAGCACTGGACCAAAGAGAAATGAACACAGAATAATGTGCATTCTCCTTGAAAGAGGTAAACTTGTGATGGAAGGTTGGACCTGGTTCCCATCCTAGGCTGCAACCTCTAGGCGGAGCCACTCGGGCTTCAGGGATTCGGTTGTCACCAGTCTGGTGACAGTGCCTGAAGCAGGAGCCAATCCAAAGTGAAGCACAGCAGTCACGTACCAGGTATCTGGGCAAGCCTGAACAAGTTCTAGCTAACTAACTACAGCCATGGTCTTTTTAGTGGTGGTCTTCAGGTCCATGAGGTGGACATGTGGGCAGGTTAAAATAGCTGGTTGGGTGTTGTCCCTGCAGGGAGGGTGGGAGTTGGTGTCTTTTCTGGTTCTTTGGTCTTTTGGCAGGTTCTTCTCTGAGTCTGGCCCACTACTCCTGTGATGTATGGACATGGGACGGTGGTCCAGTAGGAGAGGTTCACTCCGAGAGAGATTCAGTGAAGATGCTACAAGAAGTCCTGAGCAGAGAGCTGAGAGGTTCAGGGCCCATGTCAAGTCCGATGCCTGTAAGGGAATGAGACAGAACAATACCCACGAAGAGCTCACCAATGACTGGGACCAGGCGGGGACTGCAGTCATTTGAGAATCAAACATTAAGTTCCCCGACTTGGAGACCTTACATTCAGTAAGTGTCAGGATCGCCCCCTCAACACCTGAGAGTAGCTGTGTATCTGTAAAAAGAAAGGTTGCGCTATAAAAAGTATTTCGCACAATAGTGTAAGTAATGTGTCAATAATTATTCATAAGAAAAAAAAAAAAAAATTAATATATATGTACGTCAGTGATTAACCATACACCTCAGTTATGTCTCAAGCATATGTGAAACCGTTGTGTAACTCAATAAGTAAAATAGCCTCTAGTTTGCATCAACACTTAAAAGTATTGGCAAAAATGTATAATGAAAAAAACTTTCATAAGTATTGTAAATACTAATATCAACAAATTGTGTGTGGCAATAGTGTCTCAACAATAAATGCAGATTCGTATACAACACCGACAGATATTGTGAAATAAATATTAAACCATTAAACAATAAATTGGAAATAAAAAAATACAATATAATGAAAAAATATCCATATATACTGTAAGGCAATAAGTGAGAATTAGAAAACCATAGGTGTCAACCAAACAGACACAATAAACTGATGCTATACAGTCCAAAGGTAGTCAACTAGGACTACAAGCATAGAAGTGACATCCGTGCAGTAGGTGACTTTTTCGAATCAGATTATCATCCGTGATTTTGTGACTTTCCTTTTGTGGTCCCACCACCAAATGAATTGCAGGCTTACCAGCTGTAAATCGAATAATCGCATGTGGCTACAACCCAGCCAGGGCCTTTTTTCCTCTATCTCCCTTCTGTGCAGCAAGTCAGGACATCCGTATCCTTATCAGGGATTGCTCAATCCATCCACCGCAGCTTGTATCTCGCCAGGTAAAATAATTCCCCAAGGCCGAAAAAAAGAGGAAAAGAGGACAGACCATAGGTAGGATCCAACTGATTTATTTAAAAAAAAAAAAACGCCAAAGGCGTGCAAACATCCAAGTAAAAATAAAATTCAAAATTCGCGGCCGGCCGGCTGCAGTAACAAGACGCCCGTGCTTATCCGGGGCGTGGAACGCGGTGACGTCAGCACGTCGCTCCTCCCTACGCGTTTCGTCAGAGAGATGACGGAATCATGGGGCACCATGATGTGTATCTGCATTCTGAAAATCGATCCACCACATATTGCTTTTAGAGATTATACAAGTGTGAACCTAGCCTAAGGATAGAAGATACCGCCAACACGTTTCGGGAACGGACTTCCCTTCTTCCTCCTTCAGTGCTTAAACGACAGTTTATAATAGAATCAGGATGACATACACTAGAAACCCTGTGTTGGCTAGGCTAGCATAGGCTGGGTCTAGAGCTCTTAGGGGGTCCTGCTTTTTGACATAGCTGCATTATCATTGAAACAAATTTACAAGTGAGGTGAAAATTTGTTCTTGGTGCTCCTAACCATACACCTAGGACTTCTATTTTCGAATCTCCTTCTTTTATCTTCTTTATCCTATCTACTGTGGTAAACGTATGTGATATTTTGTTTGGGAGGATTTGTGGTCCAGCGAGCTTTGAAGATCTCCAACCTGAAAGATGATCGGTTTAGTCTGCAGTGATGGAACTGGTAACCTCTCTCAATGTATTGTGTGTTAGTTCCTATTGGTTTCCAGGCTTGGGATAATCTGATGATGGACACATGAACAGCTCTCTGTTACTAACATTTTGTGATGTGTTTTATGAAGATGATTTATTTTTTGCCAGTTTTCATCGAACACCCTATGTAAGACATTGAGGACTTATGAACTACATTTGCATTTTGCAGCCCATGAATTAATTGCCAGCCACATTCACCAACATATGCCTAATAGTTGACTCTACCGTGAGAAATTCAGATAAGGAGGCAGAAGTGTATCTATGGCCAATTATTTTTTCTTCTTCCCTGATTTGTGCCGCCTTCTTCCCTGATTTGTACCGCCTTCTTCCTTAATTTGTGCCGCCTTCTTCCCTAATTTGTGCCGCCTTCTTCCCTGATTTGTGAAGCCTTCTTCCCCGCTTTGTGCCGCCTTCTTCCCCTCTTTGTGCCGCCTTCTTCCCCTCTTTGTGCCGCCTTCTTCCCCTCTTTGTGTTGCCTTCTTCCCCTCTTTGTGTTGCCTTCTTCCCCTCTTTGTGCCACCTTCTTCCCCTCTTTGTGCCGCCTTCTTCCCCTCTTTGTGTTGCCTTCTTCCCCTCTTTGTGTTGCCTTCTTCCCCTCTTTGTGTTGCCTTCTTCCCCTCTTTGTGTTGCCTTCTTCCCCTCTTTGTGTTGCCTTCTTCCCCTCTTTGTGTTGCCTTCTTCCCCTCTTTGTGTTGCCTTCTTCCCCTCTTTGTGTTGCCTTCTTCCCCTCTTTGTGTTGCCTTCTTCCCCTCTTTGTGTTGCCTTCTTCCCCTCTTTGTGTTGCCTTCTTCCCCTCTTTGTGTTGCCTTCTTCCCCTCTTTGTGCCGCCTTCTTCCTTGCTTTGTGCCACCTTTTTTATCTTCCCTGCTTTGTGCGGCCTGCTTTTTCCCAACTGGTTCATGCCTTCTTCTTTACTGCTTTGTACCTTCTTTCCTGCTTCATACTTCTTACCTGGTCTTTACCTTCTTCTTTTCTGCTTTGTGCCGCCGCCTTTCCTGCTTTGTGCCTTCTTTTCCGCTTTGTGCCGCCTTTTTTTCCTGCTTTGTGCCTTCTTCTTCCTTGCTTTGTGCCGCCTTTTTATCTTTCCTGCTTTGTGCCTTCTTCTTCCTTGCTTTTTGCTGCCTTTTTATCTTTCCTGTTTTGTGCCGCCTTCTTTCTTTCCTGCTTAGGATCTTTTTCCTAACTGGTTCATGCCTTCTTCTTCACAGCTTTGTACCTTCTTTCCTGTTTCATACTTATTACCTTGCTCTTTACCTTCTTCTTACCTGCTTTGTGCATTTTTCTTTGCTTTGTACCTTTTTTCTTTCCTGCTTTATGACCTTTTTTCCTAACTGGATCATACCTTCTTCTTTCGTGCTTGATACCTTCTTTCGGGCTTAGTACTTTCTCCTTTCCTGCTTTGAACCTTCTTATTCCCTACTTTGTGTGGTCTTATGTTCTGATTCATACCTCCTTCTGTGCTTTGTACCTGCTTCTGACCTCTCTTACACTTGTTTTTCTTAATTTCTTGCATATCCTTGTTTTTTATGTAATCTGTGTCAAAGTACTTTTGATTTTCCATTAATTTGTACTTGGATAAAAGCAATTCTTCTTTTTTTTTTTTTTTCCAATTCTTTATTAATCGTAAGGCCTCAGTACAGAGGTCTCATAACACACTAGTATCAGCATGTGTAACATGGGGCACTACAGGAAACAGCCAAGAATAAAACACAATCTGTATCGGAATCGACAATATCAAAAAAAGTTGATACAACTGTGCAAAGTTCAGATACATGAAAACCCGTTCTCCTAAGTTTAGGTACCTGAGAAAGGCAATTCTGGCACCAGCTAATGCCAGTATAGAGGCATTCTGGGACATGAAGACTCTGTGAGGTGGGTGCTTTTCACAGGTTAGTTTAGTAACCTTTCACACTTGTACCACCTGAAAGTCGCACGATTATGACGGGACTTTGATACGACTTCAACGCAACTTGAAGCAACGCCTGTGTAATCTTGAGGTCTTTGGACCTCAAGTCGCATCAAAGTCGGACCAAAGTAGTGCAGGGACTACTTTTGAAGTTGCACAGATATGAACAGGACTCATTGACAATCATGGGGTTTGACTTTGCAATCCCAAGTCGCAGGACAAGTCGCACAAGTGTGCAGGGCCATCTTTAATATTGATTGGTAGACATGTGCATTTGTTTTCGTCCGAATGCATTTTCGTCTGAATTTCGGATATTTTCGTTATCGTTTTAACAAATGATAAGGAACGCGCAGAATCCGAAAACCGAAAGATCCGACATAAACAAATGCTTTATTTTCGTTTTCAAAATAGAGAGGAGATTCGACATGACGCTGACAATAGTGATCTGTGTCCATCGAACCTGTGGTCGAATGTGCCTAACCTTAGCTCTATTAGTCCAAGATTATTCTACATAGAGAGAAAAGATTTGACCGAGAGAGAAAAGATTCGACCGAGAGAAAAGATTCGACATAGAGATTCGACATAGAGAGAAAAGATTTGACATAGAGATTCGACATAGAGAGAAAAGATTCGACATGGAGAGAAAAGATTCGACATGGAGAAAAGATTCGACAGAGAGAAAAGATTTGACAGAGAGAAAAGATTTGACAGAGAGAAAAGATTTGACAGAGAGAAAAGATTTGACAGAGAGAAAAGATTTGACAGAGAGAAAAGATTTGACAGAGAGAAAAGATTTGACAGAGAGAAAAGATTTGACAGAGAGAAAAGATTTGACAGAGAGAAAAGATTCGACAGAGAGAAAAGATTCGACAGAGAGAAAAGATTCGACAGAGAAAAGATTCGACGGAGAAAAGATTCGACGGAGAAAAGATTCGACAGAGAGAAAAGATTCGACAGAGAGAAAAGATTCGACATAGAGATTTGACAGACAGAGAAAAGATTTGACAGAGAGAAAAGATTTGACAGAGAGAGAAAAGATTTGACAGAGAGAGAAAAGATTCGACAGGGAGAGAAAAGATTCGACAGAGAGAGAAAAGATTCGACATGGAGAGAAAAGATTCGACATGGAGAGACAATAGCAAAAAAGGTCAAATGTGCCTAACCTAACTCTATTAGTCCAAGATTATTCTACATATAGAGAGAAAAGAGTCGACATGAAGATTCGATGAAGCAGTCGCCACGAGCGGACATTTATGGTCAAATGCTCCGCCCATAGGCTATAGAAGAATTCTAATGTTGGTTGATTAGTAATAATAATTAATAAATATAATTATTACTAGTGTCATACAACATTAGAATTCTACTATAGCTTGTAGGCGGAACATTCGACCGGAAATGTACGATTGCGGCGTTGTACAGTTTAGCTGCTCAGTCGAATCTTCTTAGAACATTCAACAGACACCATAAGCCTTCAATGACACAAATTCGACCTTCATTATTTCAGATTTTCAGACTAATTTTTTTTAACTAAATAAATGAAAACGAATTTTGGGAGTAACTAAATAAATACATTTTTCGGACGAAAACGAAATTCCGAAACGAAATATTTCAGTGTGCACATGTCTATTGATTGGACCCTGGGCAAACATATATTTTCCTAGGCCCTCCCGAATCCACTTATCAACTTTGCGGGCAGTGTGGGCTCAAGGGGCAGCTGCTTTGGGCCCCCACAACGACTGGGCCCAGGGCAGCTGCCCCTTTTGCCCTGTGTCAGACAGCCCTGCAAGTGTGAAAGGGGCCTTATGGTATGTGGTGAAATTCAGATACAAGTAGCATTTAGTGAAGTTCAGTTTTAAAACCAACATGAAAGATCTATGAAAGCCCAACGCTAATCTGTGAGAGAGATGACCTGCCAACATTTTTTTTTACGGTTGGCTTTGTTCTTATTGGACTTCCTGTACTCGGGGGCGGACTGACCACTCGGGCACTGCCCGAGGGCCCCCGGGCCACTAGGGGGCCCCATCAGGGTTTTTTGTTTTTTGTTTTGTTTTGTTTTTTACATCTGTCTCTGAAATGTCCCTTACCGACATCCTTTTGGTCTAAAAATCCAAAGATTATAGCTGCCCCACCTCTCCAGTACCTTCTCACCCAATAGAAACCTGTCTGTGTATACTATGTGATTGTATACTGTGTGTGTGTGTGTGTGTGTGTGTATACTGTGTGGCCCCATAATCTCCTAGTGCCCGAGGGCCCCATGAGTTGTCAGTCCGCCCCTGCCTGTACTGGTTGATCCCCTTCTGTGTCACAATGTGACAGGAAGTGAAGGGAAATCCCATCGGGGGTTACAGAAAGCAATTAAAAGAAAAACTAGCAATTCAAAACTAGAAGACAATTTGGATTTATCCTTTGAGAGGGGGAGTCTGGTACATATTTTGGTAGATAACTAAAACAATCAAAAGCAGAATATTTTTTTTTTTTTTCTGCAGTGTATTGCAGGAACTCGCTGATTTATGAACGTCTCTGGAAATGTTTAGCGATGCGCCTTTTTATAGCGCGGAGTATTTTGGCTCCGGAGATCCATTGTTGTTGTGTACAATAATTGAATACCAGCCAGACTGTCTGAGCAGACGATGTGCCAGCAGAATGAAACGTCTTATTTCTGTAAGAAAAGGAAAGAACTTCTAGTGCACAGATTATATAACGCGGGAGGCGAAAAACCCCGCTACCAATGTCACACCCCATCACCGGTCAGTCACATGTCCTCCCCGCAACCGCCATCAAAGGCCCATTCAGCTCATGTGACCCCAGCGATGGCCAGCATACAGAGGAGCCTCTATCTCTGCCCCCCCATCTCCGTCCTGTCATCACCATCTCTCAGATATTTATTTCTTCTCCTTCCAGAATCTTCCCTCTTCAACATTGTAATCATCCTCCAGCCTTTCCTTCAGTCTTGCACTGAAATTCCTCACTCTGATTTCACTGCACACTGTCAGCTTCTCACAATGTGCATTAGAACCTGCAGCAAGCCAGATAGACCTAGGGTTGCCACCTGTCCGGGATTCACCTGCACCGTTCGGGGTTTGGAATCATGCGTCCGGGTTTAAAACTGCCTGAAACCCGGACACATTATTCAGACTAGAGTATGGCTTCCCAGCAGGGTTGTTGGCTGCAGTTGGCTAAGTTGAGAGTTTCTGTTACACTGTCTTTCACATTGCCCAAAGCCAGCAGTGACAATACTAACAATTCCCCCACCCCCTGCCCCCCACACTGACGGGAGAGGAGAGAGGGCTTGATCTACACCTCTTCCTCCCACCCCTACCCCTCTGTGTCTGCCCACACTCCAATCCCTGGCACTGTGCCAGTGGGGGCTGGAAATTGGAAGTCCAGCAGCCTCAGATACATCTGGATGAGAGGTGCTGACTGCCAAGGGATGAGTGAGCTCACCATCCATCCCTGTCTGTGACTGAAGTCTCCCCCCTTCTCTCTCCTGCCTCTGAGTGAGTACACTAAGGTAAATCAGGGTTCTCAGAGCACTCGTTACACTGGAGTACCTATTTACAGCAGAGTCCTCTCCGTACACCGGAGTTCCTATTTACACCAGAGGCGCAGTGTTCCCCCTTATATCAGAGTCCTCTCCGTACATCAGAGTTCTCAGTGTTCCCCCTTACATCAGAGTCCTCTCCGTACATCAGAGTTCTCAGTGTCCCGTCCCCCCCCTTAAAGCGGAGGTTCATACAAAAATTGACAGGTTGGATTGGCACCCACTTCCTAGCATAGACTCTCACAGGAGTCGACACCTCTTCCCATCCCCCGCGCTGTCTGCTGGGACACACACGGGTCCTAGAGACAACATGGACCATTCGGATTGCGCAGCGCGACTCGCGCATGCGCAGTAGGGAAGCAGGAAGTGAAGCCGCAAGGTTTAATTTCCTGATTCCCTTAGCAAAGATGGCGGCGGCAGCATCTGAGGACCGAGGGATGGTTCGGCCTCGGGTGCCGACATCGCGGGCGCCCTGGACAGGTGAGTGTCCTTATTTTAAAAGTCAGCAGCTGCAGAGTCCCCCCTTACAGTGAAACAGAACTCTGCGAGTTCAGATGTAAAAGAGGAACTCTGTGGACTCTGATGTAAAGGGGAACTCTTGTTATTAGCTTCATATGATTATAAATGTTATTTAATAGCAAAATGTATGTATACTTTATACTATTAAAATAAAATGGCTATGCACCGCTAAAGTGTTCGGGTTTGATTTGAAAAAAAAGTGGCAACCCTAAGCCCAGCTCGGGGTGAGGACATCGCTGGATCCAGAGGTGGGTGAGTGTCCTTTTATATTAAAAGTCAGCAGCTACAGTATTTGTAGCTGCTGACATTTTTTTTTTTTTTGGAGGGGACTAGAGCGCCTCCTTAAAATCGCCAATAAAATGACACCACTGCCACCTAAAATAATCGCCGGAACTTTCTGTGAATGTCAAGTTTGTGTTCTCGGTCTGCCCGCTACCTGTAAAAAAAAAATGACATATTTTTTTTATTTTTCCTTCCTGTTGCTGTAAAGTGACGCCCTGTGAGTGGGAGTAACCACATCGAAGCATCTTCTGGGGGTACGTTGGGTGGGCTCGCTGTCTGCTCGGCGATGATGTGCTGAAGACTCTCTGCCAGATTGGTGGAAGGTCCAGCCTGCTGGAAGATCTCTGACAGATCCAACCTTTTTTTTATTTTATTTTATTTTTTTTAATTTAATTTTTTTAATTTTTTTTTTTTTATAACTTGATGAAGTCTGAAATCCCATGCTGGTTGTAGAAGCATCACTTAAATGGAGAAATTGAAGAGTCATTGTGAAAACTCGAAGTGTATGAGGAAAAGTGGGTCTGATCCTTTTTATTTTAGTTTTGGAGCGAGTCGGGAATGGTTGGAACCTGGAGATTTTTTTATTTATTTTTACTCGGAGAGATTTCCCTTCACTTCCCGTCCCATAGACACAACAGACAGCGAGAGAGAATCTCTGCAAAGTGAGGGAAGCCCCTTCTTCACCACTACAAGTGACCGGGTGGACAATTTCCCCTCTCTTCCTGTTCTGGTAACCACTCTACATTTTTACACCACTTGCCGACCGCCTAACTGTAAATGTTCGTCATTACTTTGACGTTAAAGCGGTGTTCCGCCTTAAAAAAATAAAAATAAAAAAAAATTTAAAGTCAGCAGCTACAAATAATGCAGCCGCTGACTTTTAATAATCGGACACTTACCTGTCCCAGGATCCAGCAATGCGGGGGATCGAAGCCCCCACCTCCTTCCCCGCTCCGCTTGGCGGTGCCGGCATTGTAACTGTGGGTGCCCGGCTGTGGACTCACTACGCATGCGCGAGCCGCACGCCGGGATTGGCCGCACAATCATCTGGGACCTGTCGCGTGTCCCAGATAATTGACAAGAGGGAGGGGGCAGAGCTGTTCTCCCTTCCTGTGCCGAGGGGAAGTGACATCAGGAGCCCAGGCACTGAAGGTGGCAGACTACGAGGGACCCCTTAGCAACAGGCATTTAGAGGGGAGTAAAAAAAAAAAATTCCAAATGTTTATTTTTTTTTAGGCACATTCACATTTTTTTTTTTTTTTGGTGGACCTACCCTTTAACCACTTAAGGACCGCCTCCTGCACATTTACGTCGGCAGAATGGCACGGCTGGGCACATCAACGTACAGGTACGTTACTCTTTAAAGAGGGGTGCCCCTTAAAAAAAAAAATTTTTAAAGTCAGCAGCTACAAATACTGCAGCTGCTGACTTTTAAGAATCGGACACTTACCTGTCCCAGGGTCCAGCGATGCGGGGAAACAAAGCCCCCCCTCGTTCCCTGCTCTGCTCGCGGCGCCGGCATCCTTACTGTGGGCACCTGGCTGTGGCTTCACAGCCGGGCACCCACTGTGCATGCGCGAGCTGCACCGCACGCCGTGATACGCCGCTCAGTCACCTGGAACCTGTCACGTGTCCCAGATGACTGACTGCCGAGGGGAAGTGAAGTTTTTAGCCCGGGCTATGGAAGAGGCAGATTTCGTGGCACTGCCTAGCAATAGGGAGAAATAGGTAAGTGACTTTTTTTTTTTATCCAATTAATAATTTTTCAGCTCATTTGCTGCACAGACCATTAATGTTGAAATTTTGGTGGAAACACCACTTTAAGAGCCCAGCCACGGGTCGCGCGCGCACCGCCGCCGTGGCCGCGGGACCCGCGGACCCGATCGCCGGTGTCCCGCGATCGGGTCACAGAGTTGAAGAACGTGGAGAAGTAAGTGTAAACAAACCTCTCCCCGTGCTCACTAGTGAGGCCGTCACTGATGGTCTGTTCCCTGTCATAGGGAAAGACCATCAGTGATGTCACACGCCAAGCCACGCCCCCCTACAGTATAAAAAAAACACATAGGTCACACTTAACACCCACACTGCCCCCTAGTGGTTAACCCCTTCACTGCCAGTGTCATTTACACAGGAATCAGTGCATTTAAATAGCACTGATTGCTGTATAAATGACACAAAAAAATGTGTCAAAAATGTCCGATGTGTTCGCCATAATGTCGCAGTCACAATAAAAATTGCTGATTGCCGCCATTACTAGTAAAAAAAAAAATATTAATAAAAATGCTATAAAACTATCCCCTATTTTGTAAACGCTATAACTTTAGCACAAACCAATCAATAATCGCTAATTGCGTTTTTTTTTCATAATGAGCACAGCACAGGGATGGGGGGAGCCCCTCATAATGAGCACAGCACATGGATGGTGGGAGCCCCTCATAATGAGCACAGCACAGGGATGGTGAGAGCTCCTCATAATGGGCACAGCACAGGGATGGTGAGAGCTCCTCATAATGGGCACAGCACATGGATGGTGAGAGCCCCTCATAATGGGCACAGCACATGGATGGTGAGAGCTCCTCATAATGGGCACAGGGATGGTGGGAGCCCCTCATAATGAGCACAGCACAGGGATGGTGGGAGCCCCTCATAATGGGCACAGGGATGGTGGGAGCCCCTCATAATGAGCACAGCACAGGGATGGTGGGAGCCCCTCATAATGGGCACAGCACAGGGATGGTGAGAGCCCCTCATAATGAGCACAGCACAGGGATGGTGGGAGTCCCTCATAATGAGCACAGCACAGGGATGGTGGGAGCCCCTCATATTGAGCACAGCACAGGGATGGGGGGAGCCCCTCATAATGAGCACAGCACAGGGATGGTGAGAGCTCCTCATAATGGGCACAGCACAGGGATGGTGAGAGCCCCTCATAATGGGCACAGCACAGGGATGGTGGGAGCCCCTCATAATGGGCACAGCACAGGGATGGTGAGAGCCCCTCATAATGAGCACAGCACAGGGATGGTGGGAGCCCCTCACAATGAGCACAGCACAGGGATGGTGGGAGCCCCTCACAATGAGCACAGCACAGGGATGGTGGGAGCCCCTCATAATGAGCACAGCACAGGGATGGTGAGATCCCCTCATAATGAGCACAGGGATGGTGGGAGCCCCTCATAATGAGCACAGCACAGGGATGGTGAGAGCCCCTCATAATGAGCACAGCACAGGGATGGTGGGAGCCCCTCATAATGAGCACAGCACAGGGATGGTGAGAGCCCCTCATAATGAGCACAGCACAGGGATGGTGGGAGCCCCTCATAATGAGCACAGCACAGGGATGGTGGGAGCCCCTCATAATGAGCACAGCACAGGGATGGGGGGGCCCCTCATAATGAGCACAGCACAGGGATGGTGGGGGCTCCTCATAATGGGCACAGCACAGGGATGGTGGGAGCCCCTCATAATGGGCACAGCACAGGGACGTATTAGACGGCTAATACGAAATGAAACAAATCGCATGTCTAGCGCTAGCTACCATTGGTGTGCAGGCAGGTGTGGCTATGCGTTTTTTTTGGGCGCACTAGACCAAGCTGTGTGTGAATGAGCCCATCACTGATTCTTACTGATAAATAGCACTGATTGGACCCGTAGAATCCATTTTTTGACTGCAAGCAGGCCTGTCAGTCGTTGTCTGACCTATGACGGGGCCAAACCAAAAACCGAATGGCCGTAACTATTCAGAAATGAGGCCAGTTGGCGGTTTGCAAATATTTTATTTTGCCCGATCATCTGCCAACTGGCCTCATTTTTGAACAGTTACGGCCATTCACTGCTGACAAAAGGAACCTGCCAAAAAGTCGGTGGGGAAAACAAGAATATTACTTTTTTATTTTATTTTTTTTTCCCACCTAACGCGGCGCTGATTGGATTTGTAGAAGCGTCTGGCCATTTCTCCGGGCGATTCAGAACACGGCAGGTTGGAAATTTCTGGCTCATCTCGCTCATTACTGGCGGCTGGCGGGTGCTGGCCTGTTTAATAAACATTCCGCTACGCGCAAGACAAAAAAAAAACGAGGGCGACGGACGGAGACGCAGAGAGGTTGTGGCAGGCCGCGGGCCGTCCGCGCTCCTGTCTCAATATTTTCCTTTTCACAAACTAATTTGCCGAGTCGTTCTGCCTGACCTACTTTTCCCCCTGAATTATTTCCCTGAGATGTGACGGAAGCCGCCGAGCGCGCACGTTCACCTACACGCGGCTCCGCCAGGATGAAAGGGCTCACATCAAGCCTGGGGGGTCTTCCTTGTTATAATGGCGAGCTGCAGGTTACAAATCGCTTCCCAGCAGCTCAGTACAAGTCTGCAATCAACACTGCTCCTGGACGACGGTTGTTAGATTGAAATGCATTGTGTGTGATGGCTAGTTTTGTTTCAAGAACACATATGCCCCGTACACACGATCTGATTTTCTGATGGAAAATGTTCGATGGCAGCTTGTTGTCGGAAATTCCGACCGTGTGTAGGCTCCATCGGACATTTTCCATCGGAAATTTCCGTCACACAAAATTTGACATCTGGATCTCTAATTTTCCGTCAACAAAATCCGTTGTCGTAAATTCCGATCGGAATCAAGCAGAAGAGCCGCACTGGCTATTGAACTTCATTTTTCTCGGCTCGTTGTACGTGTTGTACGTCACCGTGTTCTTGACATTCGGAATTTCCAACAAGATTTGTGTGACCGTGTGTATGCAAGACAAGTTTGAGCCAACATCCGTCGGAAAAAATCCATGGATTGTTGTCGGAATGTCCGATCGTGTGTACGAGGCATTCGTGTTGTCTTCATCTTGCTCTTCCAAAATCCAGGGAGGCGGAGCTTTTCTCACTTCTGTCCCAGTGACACTGTACGGGAAACGGGAGGAAGCGGTTGTCACCTGGACAGGAAGTCACAGACGGCAATAAAAACTTTTTCAGAAGTTCTAACACTTCCCCACACAAAAAAACATTTCCTTCTTCTTCTTCTTTCACTTGTTGCATGCTTATTCTGTGCCAGTCAGTTAATATTTTCAAAGCCAGCAATTCCTTCTAACGTATGTTTCGTCGGTGGAGATCTCCTTCTAACCCCATTCCACCCAGCCACTGGCGTCCCTTTTTTAAATGGCTCTTTTTTTCCCCTGGTGGGACCGATTTCCCGATCACATGATCACTGTTGACCTGGACACTTCCGCCCATACCTCTTAAAGGAACATTTTCCAAATGTCATTTTTTTAAATTACATTTTTTTTTTTTTTTTTTGCATTTAAGTCCAAATATGAGATCTGAGGACTTTTTGACCCCCCAGATCTCATATTTAAGAGGACCTGTCATGCTTTTTTTCCTATTACAAGGGATGTTTACATTCCTTGTAATAGGAATAAAAGTGAGACAATTTTTTTTTTTTTTTTTTTTTAAATAAATAAAATCAAGAAAAATAAATAAGAAAACAAAAAGAGAGAGAGAGTATATATATATATATATATATATATATATATATATATATATCTCTCTTTCTTTCTTTTTTTTTTATACTAGTAATGTCAGCGATCAGAGAGTTAAAGTGGGATTGCAATAGTGTGGCAAGGAATCTGACACTGGCTGGGGACACCTACTGCCTGACCTCAATAATGGCACTAATACAGTGATCAGTGCTAATACTATACACTGTCACTGTACTAATGACGCTGGCTAGGAAGGGTTAACATCTAGGGCGATCAAGGAGTTAACTGTGTGCCTAACTATGTGTATTATGTACTGGTTTTACTAAGTGATCTTGTAGTTTTTTACCTTGCTTTGCAGGGTGTAAAAAAAACGGCAAGATTGCTTGTCAGTGTAAAGAGCTCTGTGTTGGTAAACAACACAGAGTTCTCTTCCGTGAATCACTGAGCCAATCAGCGGGTCGCGGTGATCAATCATTGGCTGGGGACCCGCTGATCCGCCTGTGCTGTAATAAATCAGATACGTGATCCAGCTCAGAGCGGCCGCCCTGCAGCGGTATGCTGTGTGGGGTAATTGGTGAAGCGGTTAGTACCTTCCCAGAAATCTGGTTGATAGTGGGAGTGTCAGCCTTGTGTGCCCCATCAAGCTCAGTTGTTGTGGACGATATCCTAACATGTTTCAGGAACTGGGGGATGGAGGGACAGGCATTCAGGAATTTAAGGTCGTAGCGGGAAAAGTGAAGCTGTTCCCGATGGTCATTCCCACTCTTCAGAACTGGGTGAAGAGTGGGAGGTAACAAAGCGTGCTGATTGGCTGCGATAGAGAGGAGTGGTGTCACCTTTCTGGCTTTGTGTTGTGGCAGGTGCGTGTGAATCACAAGACTAGCTGAACAGAATTACACATTTTATAGGCCGGTTATATGTTGTTTATTTCAACTGCATTTTTAGCCCCTTTTTTTTTTTTTGTATATTATTTAAATGGTACATTTGACGAGTGGACTTGTAAAGTAGAGTTCCAACTTTCTGGTCACGTATGCCGAAC
>CM053035.1:195996544-196096544 GCA_028564925.1 Lithobates sylvaticus
CCTCACATGTGTGGTTTGAACACCGCTTTCATGTGCGTGCCCTACTCTTCTGCAAACAAGCTCGGCGGGACGGGCGCGTTTAAAATTATTTTTTTTTTCTTTATTTTAGCTTTCACTGTTCTTTTGAAAAAAAAAAAATTGTGTCACTTTTATTCCTATTACAAGGAATGTGAACATCCCTTGTAATAGGAAAAAAGCATGACAGGACCTCTTAAATATGAGATCCGGGGGTCAAAAAGACCTCGGATCTCATATTTACACTAAAATGCAAAAAACAAAAAAAATTGCCATTTGAAAAAAAATAATAAAATGTCCCTTTTTAAGACCTATGGGCAGAAGTGACGATTTGAAGTCGCTTCTGCCCTGCAATGACTTGGAGACGGGGGCCATCTTCCCCTCGCTCGTCTCCATGTCATAAAATAAGAAAAAAAGAGAACCTGGCTCCTAACTTTTTTAGCTGGCTCCTAGATTCCAAGCAAATTTGTCAAGCCCTGGCCTAATGTATTAAACCACCACACCCATGCCATAAGTAGTACCACTTATGCTGTGTCTTTGTAAAACAAGTGACCGGCTCCTGCTGTCATGGTCTCTGACCTGCCCACTTGAGCCTCCTTTTTGATTAAAGTGGGAGGAAACGCCCATTGTTGATTTTTTTTTTATTTTTATTTTTTTTATTTTTTTTAAACCTATAGGTAAGCCTATATAATAAGGCACAGTACAGGTATAGGTACAGTAAATATCTCCTTAACGTGTGGCGTTTAACCACTTCCTGACCGCCTCACGCCGATATACGTCGGCAGAATGGCACGGCTAGGCAAAAGCACGTAGAGGTACATCCCCCTCTTTAATTGCCTAGCCGTGGGGTCGCCCGTGGGGGAGATCAGTGACCACGGCCACGGGACCAGCGGACCCGATCGCCGCTGGTGTCCCGCGATCGGGTCACAGAGCTGAAGAACGGGGAGAGGTCTGTGTAAACAAACCTCTCCCCGCTCTTCCTACTCTGCCTGTCATTGATCGGCTGTTCCCTGTCATCGGGAAAGCCGATCAATGACGTCAGCCACGCCCCCTAATGTAAAAAAAAAACACGTCACAGACCATAAACCCCTCCCCGCCCCCTAATGGTTAACTCTTTCACTGCCAGTGTCATTTATACAGGAATCAATGCATTTGAATAGCACTGATTGCTGTATAAATGACAATGGTCCCAAAAATGTGTCCGCAATAATGTCGCAGTCACAATAAAAATCGATGATCGCCGCCATTACTAGTGAAAAAAAATATTAATAAAAATGCTATAAAACTATCCCCTATTTTGTAAACGCAATAACTTTTGCGCAAACCAATCAATCGCTAATTGCGATATTTTTATTTTATTTTTTAACCCGCAGGAAAGCTGCAGGTACACTGCACCCGCCATGCCTATCCCATGTCCTCTGATGGGAGCACAGAGCCCCTGATACATGGTGGGGTGCATGCGCGGCCTCAAATGTTTTCGGGGGTGTGTGGAAATGATCTGGTGGCTATACACCTCCCTACCTGATCACTTTCATCTGAGAGCTGACAGTCGGCCTGGCAGATTTACACACTGTGTAAACCCCCCCCCCCCCACTGCCACTATCTTATGCCATACTTTGATGGCGGCGAAAGGGTTAAGGCACCCAAGAAGTCGGAGGCGTAATCCGCAGTGTCAGCGGTAACCGATCTACAAAACCTTTATGGTGCGTTGGCTGTTGGATAGGTTTAGTTTGTTTTCAGATTGGTTGTCATTCTAATTGTATGTTTTGCATATGTTACCTCAACAAACAGAAGGCATTTCTGCTTCCAGCCCCCACCATTGTTTTCCAGCCAGCATTTCTGTAATGTCTTCCTTGCTGGCTGTGTAGATGAGCACGCTGTGCCTGTTCTGTATGGCAGATGGCACTGCCCGCTGCTAATTCTTTATGAAGCTATCACTTGTCTGGAGACTGTCAGCACACATGGAGACTTCCCAGCAAGTTGCGGCTTGGTGGCACTTGCTTAAAGTAGTAGTAAACCCATTCACTAAAATCTCATAGAAGCTCTAGCATATAAATGTAAATTCAAGAGTTGTTTTCGGTCCTTTAACCGCTTCAGCCCCGGACCATTTGGCTGGCCAAAGACCAGAGCACTTTTTGCGATTCGGCACTGCGTCGCTTTAACAATTGCGCGGTCGTGCAACGTGGCTCCCAAACAAAATTAACAGACTTTTTTTTGCCCCCCCCCCCCACAAATAGCGCTTTCTTTTGGTGGTATTTGATCACCTCTGTTTTTTTTTTTTTTTTTTTTTTTTTTTGCGCTATAAACATAAAGAGCGACAAATTTGAAAAAAAATGCAATATTTTTTACTTTTTCCTATAATAAATATCTCCAAAAATATATGAAGGTTTTTTTCCCTCAGTTTAGGCCGATACGTATTCTTCTACATATTTTTGCCAAAAAACCCCCCGCAATAAGCGTATATTAATTGGTTTGCGCAAAAGTTATAGCATC
This sequence comes from Lithobates sylvaticus, assembly GCA_028564925.1. Classification (NCBI taxonomy): domain Eukaryota; kingdom Metazoa; phylum Chordata; class Amphibia; order Anura; family Ranidae; genus Lithobates; species Lithobates sylvaticus. Next base: position 195,999,053 of record CM053035.1, read on the forward strand.
TACAAAATAGGGGATAGTTTTATGGCATTTTTATTAATAATTTTTTTTTTTTTACTAGTAATGGATCAGCGATTTTTATTGTGACTGCGACATTATGGCGGACACATCGGACAATTTTGACATATTTTTGGGACCATTGGTATTAATACAGCGATCTGTGCGATTAAAAAGGCATTGATTACTGTAAAAATGTCACTGGCAGTAAAGGGGTTAACCACTAGGGGCAGTGTAGGGGTTAAGTGTGACCTATGTGGTTTTTTTTTTAACTGTAGGGGGGCGTGGCTTGGCGTGTGACATCACTGATCGTCTTTCCCCATGACAGGGAACAGAAAATCAGTGACAGCCTATTTATTTATTTTTTTCGTGACTGCAACATTATGGCGGACACGTCGGACAATTTTGACATATTTTTGGGACCATTGGCATTAACCACTTTCAGACCGGACCAATTTGCAGCCAAAGGACCAGGCCCCTTTTTGCGATTCGGCACTGCGTCGCTTTAACAATTGCGCGGTCGTGCAACGTTGCACCCAAACAAAATTGACGTCCTTTTTTTCCCACAAATAGAGCTTTCTTTTGGTGGTATTTGATCACCTGAGCGGTTTTTATTTTTTGCGCTATAAACAAAAGAATAGCGACAATTTTGAAAAAAACACTATTTTTTACTTTTTGCTATAATAAATATCCCATTTAAAAAAAAAAAAAAAAAAAAAAAAATATATTTTTTTACTCAGTTTAGGCCGATACGTATTCTTCTACATATTTTTGGTAAAAAAATCGCAATAAGCGTATATAGATCGGTTTGCGCATCAGGTCCCGAGCGACGCCGCGCGCCCCCTAGGTGGCCGGGAATGGGAGGTCGTCATTTGACGCCCACCCAGGATGGGAGATCCACCTTGTGGGCGTCGTATGACTATGGGCGAGATGCGAATTGGTATGGGCGGAAGTGACGTTTTGACGTCACTTCCGCCCTGCTATGGTATAGAAACGGGTGGTGGCCGTCTTAGCCTCACTCATCTCCATACCCAGCAGTGTGAAGGACTTCGATCGCCTCCGCCGCTGCCGACGGCTCCGGTAAGCGGCGGAGGGCGCGGGAGGTGTGGGGGCACCTCTCCCGCCGCCGATAACAGTGATCTCGCAGCGAATCCGCCACAGAGACCACCATTATCGTAAATACGACCGGCGCCTGAAGAGATGGATATCTCGGTTGTGGCAGCAGCTGCTGCCGTTACTGAGATATCCCTCTTCAAAAAAGGGACGTACATCGTCGTGCGCTGATCGTAAAGTGGTTACCCTACCAGCATGTCTTTTAGAGCATGGGAGGAAACCGGAGTACCCGGAGGAAACCCACGCAGGCACAGGTAGAACATGCAAACTCCAGGTAGTGTCATGGTTGGGATTCGAACCAGCGACCCTTTTTACTGCTAGGCGAGAGTGCTAACCACTACACCAATTGTCTGCGTAAAGCTGCAGGAGATATGAATATAGGGGTTAATCTTCGTATTGCCTTCTCTTTTAGGTGTATGTCTCCAACGACTACGGGAAAAGCTTCCAGAGAATATCGGAGAAGTTCCGCCACGCAAATGGCGACGTCGCCACCATGGAGCAGTTCTTCCACAGCCCGGCAGACAACAAGAGGGTGAGCAGTGGTTCACACACCGTCTCTTTATATAGCCTCAGCTAACAGTTCTGTAATCGCTGCAAGCAGAGGTGACGGGCTTTTTTCCGGGAACAGAGAAATGTGATAATTTAGATGTGTTAAAGTGAACCTGTCACCTTCCTCCCTCGGGGCCCTTGCTCAAATCTTTTATTTGGGTTACAGAATCGCTAGGATGCTTGCGAATTGGTAAGCATGATACTGACCCTATTGCCCTGCAGTAGTCTCCTTAGCATTTTCTGTGAATGTTCGCCTTTATAGTGGAGGGCCACCCTAAAACAAAAAAAAAATGACATTAATATTCTTAAAAAAAAAAAAAAAAAAAAAAAAAAAAAAACATTTGAAAATTTTTTTTTTTTTTTTAACCACTTCAATACAGGGCTTTTAAACACCCTTCCTTACCAGAGCACTTTTTGCGATTCGGCACTGCGTCGCTTTAACTAACAATTGCGCGGTCGTGCGACGTTACACCCAAACAAAATTGACGTCCTTTTTTCCCCACAAATAGAGCTTTCTTTTGGTGGTATTTGATCGCCCCTGCGGTTTTTATTTTTTGCGCTATAAACAGAAGAAGAGCGACAATTTTGAAAAAAAAACAAATATTTTTTACTTTTTGCTATAATAAATATCCCATTTTTTGTTAAAAAAAAACATTTTTTTCCTCAGTTTAGGCCGATACGTATTCTTCTACATATTTTTGGTAAAAAAAATCGCAATAAGCGTATATTGATCGGTTTGCGCAAAAGTTATAGCGTCTACAAAATAGGGGATAGATTTATTGAATTTTTTTTTTTTTTACTAGTAATGGCGGGGATCTGCGATTTTTTTTTTTTTCGTGACTGCGACATTGCGGCGAACACTTCGGACACTTGACACATTTTTGGAACCATTCACATTTACACAGCGATCGTTGCTATAAAATTGCAATGATTACTGTGTAAATGTGACTGGCAGGGAAGGGGTTAACACTAGAGGGCGCTGCAGGGGTTAATGTGTGTCCCTAATAGAAGTGATTCTAACTGTAGGGGGAGGGGACTCAAGGGGAGGAGACCGATCATGTGTTCCTCCGTACTGGGATCACATGATCGGTCTCCTCACCGCTGACAGGACGTGGAGCTGTGTGTTTACACACACAGCTCCACGGTCCCGCCCGGTCCTGTTGTTTTAACGGGCAATCGCGGGTGCCCGGCGGACATCGCGGCCGCCGGACACTCGCACCGGGTCCCGCGCGCGCACCCCAGGCGGCCGGGAATCCGAGGACGTCATATGACGCCCACCCAGGATGGTAGATCCACCTTGTGGGCGTCGTATGACAATACAGCGGTATTGAAGTGGTTAACATACCAGAAACCACCCCTGTTGCTAGGCAGTCTTCCTAATCTGCCTCTTCCTATTCCGTGACATCGCAGGCTCACTGGACAGGTAAGTGTCCTTATTAAAAGTCAGCTGCTACAGTGTTTGTAGCTGCTGACTTTAAAAAAAAAAAAAAAAAAAAACACGTTGTGGCCGGAACACCCCTTTAACATTTCAAGCTGTTGTTTACCTCTCATTAATGGACTCCTCATAAGCTTTGTTCTAATCCAGTTTTACTGTGTTGCATGTCTGTTTCTATCCTCGCCTTAAAGCGGGGAAAGCTGTGAAGCCGTAAGTCTTCACTTCCTTTTTCTCTTAGTAATGATGGCGGCACCTGCACCCGGAGCCGAGGGACGGGTCGGTTTCAGGTGCCGACATCGCGGGCTCCCTGGTTAGTGAAGTGTCCTTTATATTAGAAGTCGGCGGTCCTTTATATATTAGAAGTCGGCGGTCCTTTATATATTAGAAGTCGGCGGTCCTTTATATATTAGAAGTCGGCGGTCCTTTATATATTAGAAGTCGGCGGTCCTTTATATATTAGAAGTCGGCGGTCCTTTATATATTAGAAGTCGGCGGTCCTTTATATATTAGAAGTCGGCGGTCCTTTATATATTAGAAGTCGGCGGTCCTTTATATATTAGAAGTCGGCGGTCCTTTATATATTAGAAGTCGGCGGTCCTTTTATATATTAGAAGTCGGCGGTCCTTTTATATATTAGAAGTCGGCGGTGCTTTATATATTAGAAGTCGGCGGTGCTTTATATATTAGAAGTCGGCGGTGCTTTATATATTAGAAGTCGGCGGTGCTTTATATATTAGAAGTCGGCGGTGCTTTATATATTAGAAGTCGGCGGTGCTTTATATATTAGAAGTCGGCGGTGCTTTATATATTAGAAGTCGGCGGTGCTTTATATATTAGAAGTCGGCGGTGCTTTATATATTAGAAGTCGGCGGTGCTTTATATATTAGAAGTCGGCGGTGCTTTATATATTAGAAGTCGGCGGTGCTTTATATATTAGAAGTCGGCGGTGCTTTATATATTAGAAGTCGGCGCTCCTTTATATATTAGAAGTCGGCGCTCCTTTATATATTAGAAGTCGGCGCTCCTTTATATATTGGAAGTCGGCGCTCCTTTATATATTGGAAGTCGGCGCTCCTTTATATATTGGAAGTCGGCGCTCCTTTATATATTAGAAGTCGGCGGCCCTTTATATATTAGAAGTCGGCGGCCCTTTATATATTAGAAGTCGGCGGCCCTTTATATATTAGAAGTCGGCGGCCCTTTATATATTAGAAGTCGGCGGCCCTTTATATATTAGAAGTCGGCGGCCCTTTATATATTAGAAGTCGGCGGCCCTTTATATATTAGAAGTCGGCGGCCCTTTATATATTAGAAGTCGGCGGCCCTTTATATATTAGAAGTCGGCGGCCCTTTATATATTAGAAGTCGGCGGCCCTTTATATATTAGAAGTCGGCGGCCCTTTATATATTAGAAGTCGGCGGCCCTTTATATATTAGAAGTCGGCGGCCCTTTATATATTAGAAGTCGGCGGCCCTTTATATATTAGAAGTCGGCGGCCCTTTATATATTAGAAGTCGGCGGCCCTTTATATATTAGAAGTCGGCGGCCCTTTATATATTAGAAGTCGGCGGCCCTTTATATATTAGAAGTCGGCGGCCCTTTATATATTAGAAGTCGGCGGCCCTTTATATATTAGAAGTCGGCGGCCCTTTATATATTAGAAGTCGGCGGCCCTTTATATATTAGAAGTCGGCGGCCCTTTATATATTAGAAGTCGGCGGCCCTTTATATATTAGAAGTCGGCGGCCCTTTATATATTAGAAGTCGGCGGCCCTTTATATATTAGAAGTCGGCGGCCCTTTATATATTAGAAGTCGGCGGCCCTTTATATATTAGAAGTCGGCGGCCCTTTATATATTAGAAGTCGGCGGCCCTTTATATATTAGAAGTCGGCGGCCCTTTATATATTAGAAGTCGGCGGCCCTTTATATATTAGAAGTCGGCGGCCCTTTATATATTAGAAGTCGGCGGCCCTTTATATATTAGAAGTCGGCGGCCCTTTATATATTAGAAGTCGGCGGCCCTTTATATATTAGAAGTCGGCGGCCCTTTATATATTAGAAGTCGGCAGCTGAGCGGCGGATGTTCGATCGGGCCTTCCGATTGGAACGGGAGGCCCGGTAAGAGTGGCTGGAGGGGGGACGTCCCCTCCCGCTCCTCCGGGATAACAATCGAGCGGCTTTTAGCCGCATCGGTTGTTAAACCTGGATAGCCAATCGCCCGCTCTAAACAACGGTACCGGGATGATGCCTGCAGCTGCGGGCATCATCCCGGTATAACCCCCGAAAGCTGAGGCCGCACATCTGCGTACGCTCAGTGGGAAAGGATTAATGTATAGAATGCATTAAGGTGAAATACCTTGAGGGTTTACAACTTCTTTAAATCCCTGTTTACCACTAAACCACCACCACGTCATTGCAACTACTTAGTGTATCCTGGTAATTTTATACCTTTTATGTGTGAGTCAGTCAACAGTAAATGGCTTCAAACATGCTTGGGACAAACCTAGATCTATACAGGGAGTCCCCGACTTACGAACGCCCGACCTACGAACATCCCCTACTTACGAACGGGGCGCTGCGGGGACCCTCCGCCGTTCTGCGCATGCGCGGCCATTCGGAGCCTCGGAAAATGCCGGCAAACTTCGGAAATGTCCGTAATTTGCCGCGCATGCGCAGAATGGCATTAGAGGGAACATCGGAAATGTCCGTATTTGTCGGTCTGCGCATGCGCGGCCGACTTACGAACATTTCCGACTTACGAACAGGCGGGCAGTCCCTAACGAGTTTGTAACTCGGGGACCCCCTGTACTCTGATAAAAAAAAAAGTTAACCAAAAAAAAGAAAAAATACAAAACGTGTGTGGATATATAAAAAATAGGCAGTCGCTGGGCCAGTTGTTCTATTTTCTGCCGTCGCTTTTCTTTGTTTCTATTTATCAAAACCCAAAAACTTGCCTCCCAAAAAAAGAGAAATTTAGCTGCGTATTTCTTGTCATTACCGAGGCCCAACACCAAGGAGTAACCCAAAATTCTCCTACTCTTGATACCACATTATTTTTTTTTTTTTATTTACACATAGAATTTTTTTACGTTCTTCCTTGCTTTCTAGGAGAAAGATACCACGTATAGTGGGTTTTACATGTAGCCAATCGCATGCTATCACAGCGATCATGTGATGAGGAGGTGGTCCTTCCAGCTCCTGGTCATTGATACGAGGCCCGTTTCCATGAGGCCAGCGAGAATAGATTATTGTAAATCTACCCTTGCAGTGGGACCACTCCTCATGTCTCATGCTGGCAGATCCTGACACTCCAGTTTATAGGAGGGTCCTTGCTGGCCTTTTCATACAATACAGGGCTATCAGTCCTACATTGTATGTAATAATAATGTCAGAGTGCAACCAATGGACTAAGCGCAGGGCGATGAGGATTCAGGTGATCGTTCACACAGTGGAAGGGGGTAAGTACCGTATTTATCGGCGTATAACACGCACCCCAAGTTTAGGAGGGAAGTTTAGGGGGAAAAAAAAAAACTTGCCAGTGTCATTTGCAGCTTGCCCACGTTTAAATTACCCGCCGCCGAAACAGACCGCGCGAGCAAGACCGAGCGCCGACGAAAAAGACTCCGCTCGCAGTCCCGCCTCCCTGCTGTTTCTGGAGCGAGCGCAGGGAGGCGGGACTGCGAGCGGAGCCGAGCAGTCGGCTCGGTATTTTTCGTCGGCGCTCTGTCTTTTTTGGCGGCGCTCTGTCTTTTTTGGCGGCGCTCTGTCTTTTTTGGCGGCGCTCTGTCTTTTTTGGCGGTGCTCGTATTTTTCTTTGTCATTTTTTTGGGGGGATCGGCGTATAACACGCACCCCAAGTTTAGGGGGGAAAAAAAAACTTGCCAGTGTCATTTGCAGCTTGCCCACGTTTAAATTTCCCGCCGCCGAAACAGACCGCGCGAGCAAGACCGAGCGCCGACGAAAAAGACTCCGCTCGCAGTCCCGCCTCCCTGCTGTTTCTGGAGCGAGCGCAGGGAGGCGGGACTGCGAGCGGAGCCGAGCAGTCGGCTCGGTATTTTTCGTCGGCGCTCTGTCTTTTTTGGCGGCGCTCTGTCTTTTTTGGCGGTGCTCGTATTTTTTGGCAGCGCTCTGTATTTTTCTTTGTCATTTTTTTGGAGGGATCGGCGTATAACACGCACCCCAAGTTTAGGGGGGAAAAAAAAACTTGCCAGTGTCATTTGCAGCTTGCCCACGTTTAAATTTCCCGCCGCCGAAACAGACCGCGCGAGCAAGACCGAGCGTCGACGAAAAATACTCCGCTCGCAGTCCCGCCTCCCTGCTGTTTCTGGAGCGAGCGCAGGGAGGCGGGACTGCGAGCGGAGCCGAGCAGTCGGCTCGGTATTTTTCGTTGGCACTCTGTCTTTTTTTTGGCGGCGCTCTGTCTTTTTTTCGTCGGCGCTCTGTCTTTTTCGTCGGCGCTCGTATTTTTTGGCAGCGCTCAGTATTTTTTCTTTTTTTTTTTTGTCATTTTTTTGGGGGGGATCGGCGTATAACACGCACCCACAATCTTTCCCCCGATTTTAAGGGGGGAAAAGTGCGTGTTATACGCCAATTAATACGGTATTTGGCTTCTTTCACATTGGTGACTGTGCTTTCCGTCATCTGATCCTGCTGCCTCTTCAACATCCTTCTTTTTGTGGGCTCTTTTTATTTATTTATTTTTAATTACAAGGGGGAATTTGTCTTAAAAAAAAAAAAAAATTGCATTGCAAGTATGAGCTGTGCATGCTTTATTGAGCTCAATGGATGAGTTTGAAAGGGGGGTTTCCACCTGTCAGGCTCTGCAGCCTGAGATGAATCTGTAGAGCGTCGCGGCCTGCGGCATGTGTGCTGTCTGATTTGTTAGCATTTGGGTGGGCGGCTAGGGGGGTGGTAAAACCACGGCCTTTACATCTTATTTTCTCTACCTGTAGATTTAAGGCGCATTAAACCCCCACTGTAAAATTTTTTTATTTATTTCTTATTTTATTTTTATTTTTTAATTACCTATCCTATTGCCTCCAATGCATTTTTCCAAAAATGGGGAATGTCGCCAATGTTTTTTGATTTTTTTTTTTTTTTTTTTTTTATGAAACAAATCTAGCCATCACTAATCAATGACCGCACGTGATCTACCTAGAGGTGCACTGAAATTTCCTCTGCTGAAAAATTTTGGCTGAAAATAGTGTTTATCGGCATTCAGCCTATGAGAGAGCATGCAAATTTACAGCGATTTTACTGTGCGTATGGTGTGTTTTTCATAGGTCATGTGACTCAAACCGCATCAAAAACGTAACATGAGTGTGTTACTGATGCGTTCTTGCTGTGTTTTCAACGCATTTTTTTTTTTTTTTTTAAACCTACCAAAATGCAGCGAGCAGGATTTTTAACCCAATGGAAGCCCAATGGATCAGTGTGCAAACATAGAATTTAGAGGGATACACTTTTCTTGCACTAAAGGTGCTAATAATGGCGATGATAAATTCATATTCATTTAAATTGATATTAATTAAAAAGTGAAATATATATAAAAATATTAATATTTTTTTAACCACTTAAAGGGGTGTTCCAGCGGGAAACAATTTTTATTTTTATTTTTTTAAGTCAGTAGCTAAAAAAAAAAAGTAGCTGCTGACTTTTAATATGTACACTTACCTTTCCAGGGCGCCCGCGATGTCGGCCGCCGAGGCCGACACGGCTTTTGGGTCCCAGCGCCGCTATCCTCACTAAGGGAAACAGGCAGTGGAGCCTTGCGGCTTCACTGCCTGTTTTCTACTGCGCATTCACGAGTCGCGTGACGCTTTGTGAATGGGATGCGCTGTGTTAGGAAACACAGTTCCCAGAACACCGCACGCCCCATTACCCAGAAGACCGAAGATCACCACAGAATAGGAAGAGGCAGATTAGGAAGACTGCCTAGCAACAGGGGTTTCTGGTAAGGTAAATAATTTTTTTCCAAGTGTTGTGTTTTTTTTTTTTTGTTTTTTTTTTTTTAAGAATATTAATGCTGTTTTTTTTCAAGGTTGCCCTCCACTTTAAAGACCAGGCCTTTTTTTCAGACTCAGTGTTTACAAGTTAAAAACACGTTTTTTTGCTAGAAAATTACTTAGAACCCCCAAACAGTATACATTTTTTTTTCTAACACCCTAGAGAATAAAATAGCGGTCATTGAAATATTTTGTCACACCGTTTTTCCGCAGTGGTCTTACAAGCGCACTTTTTTTTGGGAAAAAAAAAAAAAATCACTTTTTTGAATAAAAAAATAAGACAACAGTAAAGTTAGCCAAATTTTTTTTAGATTGTGAAAAATGTTACGCCGAGTAAATTGATACCCAACATGTCACGCTTCAAAATTGCACCCACTCGTGGAATGGCGTCAAACTTTTACCCTTTAAAAATCTCCATTAAAAAATTCTACAGGTTGCATGTTTTGAGTTACAGAGGAGGTCTAGGGCTAGAATTATTGCTCTCTCTAACGATTGCGGCGATACCTCACATGTGTGGTTTCACCACCGTTTTCATTTTTTTTCTTATTTATTTTACTTGATTTTATTTATTTTCACTGTTTAAAGAAAAAAAAAATTGGGTCACTTTTATTCATATTACAAGGAATGTAAAGATCTCTTGTAATAGAAAAAAGCATAACGGGTCCTCCTTGAATATGAGATCTGGGGGGTCAAAAAGTCCTCAGATCTCATATTTGGACTTAAATGCAATTTAAAAAAAAAATCAAAAAATTGTCATTTGAAAAAACGGTCCTTTAACCACTTCAGCCCCGGACCAATTTGCAGCCAAAGGACCAGGTCCCTTTATGCCATTCGGCACTGCGCCGTTTTAACTGACAATTGCGCGGTCCTGCGACGTGGCTCCCAAACAAAATTGACGTCCTTTTTTTTCCCACAAATAGAGCTTTCTTTTGGTGGTATTTGATCACCTCTGCGTTTTTTTTTTTTTTTTTTTTTTTTTTTTTTTTTTTTTGCGCTATAAACAAAAATAGAGCGACAATTTTGAAAAAAAAACAATATTTTTTACTTTTTGCTATAATAAATATCCCCCAAAAATATATAAAAAAAAGTTTTTCCTCAGTTTAGGCCTATACGTATTCTTCTACATATTTTTGGTAAAAAAAATCACAATAAGCGTTTATTGATTGGTTTGCGCAAAAGTTATAGCATCTGCAAAATGGGGGATAGTTTTATGGCATTTTTATTAAATTTTTTTTTTTTTTTTTTTACTAGTAATGTAACTAGTAACTAGTTTTTTAGTAAAAAAAAAAAAAAAAAAATACTAAATCAGGGATTTAGTATTTTTTTTTTTTTTTTTTTTAATTGTGACTGCTACATTATGGTGGACACATCGGACAATTTTGACACATTTTTGGGACCATTGAAATTAATACAGCAATCAGTGCGAGTAAAAATGCATTGATTACTGTAAAAATGTCACTGGCAGTGAAGGGGTTAACCACTAGGGCGCAGTGTAGGGGTTAAGTGTGACCTATGTGTTTAACTGTAGGGGGGGCGTGGCTTGGCGTGTGACATCACTGATCGTTTTTCCGCTATGACAGGGAACAGACGATCAGTGACAGCCTCACTAGGAAGCACGGGGAGAGGTTTGTGACCCGATCGCGGGACACGGGCAGTGATCGGGTCCGCGGGTCCCTCAGTCACGGAACTCAGGACCGGGTCGCGAGCGACCAACGGCTGGGCTTTTTTTTTTTTTTTTTTTTTTTTTTTTTTTTTAGCATATTTTTATTGATATTTTCACGATACACTTATCAAAGCAGTTGACAGGTATGGTATACAAAAATCCAACTTATTTAATATACAATGGTATTGAATAAGCCTTAGTAGTAATATAAGTGCGGGGGAGGGCAGGAGAGGTAGGAAAATGGAGAAAGAGAGGAAAAAAAAAAAAAGGGGAGGGGGGTGTTTACCTGCGTGTAACCGAAAGAAATCAATTTAAGTTTACATAAAAACAGTGGCCGCTTCGAGTAAAGAACAAGAAGAAACCCTCAGGAGTGGAAGCTTTTGTGATCAAATCAGTATCAGGCAAAAAAAAAAAAAAACAGTAAGGCCCCTTTCACACCGGGGCGGGGAGCCGCGGTGACGGTAAAGCAGCGCTATATTTAGCGCTGCTTTACCGTCGTTTTCACCGCGGTTTTCGGCCGCTCGCGGTGCGGTTTTACCCCGCGCGAGCGGCCGAAAAAGGGTTAAACACCCCCCGCAAAGCGCCGCCGTAGCGGCGGTATTGCCGCGGTTTTACCGCGGTCTCCCATTCTTTTCAATGGGAAGGAGCAGTGAACACACCGCTCCTATCCCGCTCCAAAGATGCTGCTAGCAGGACTTTTTTTGTCATCCTGCTAGCGCACCGCTCCAGTGTGAAAGCCCGCCGGCTTTCACACTGGAGTTAAAGGGGCCGGATTTTTTCATGCGGTGAACAGGCGCTATTTTTAGCGCTGCACCGCATGAAAAAACGCCCCGGTGTGAAAGGGGCCTAAGCAAAAGAGAGAATAAAAAAAGTTCCAACGGCTGGGCTCTTAAAGAGCAACGTACCTGTACGCGCCTGTGCCCAGCCGTGCCATTCTGCCAACGTAAATGTGCAGGAGGCGGTCCTTAAGTGTTTAAGACGTATAGGCGGAAGTGATGTTTTGATGTTTTGCTATAGTATGGAGACGGGTGGGGGCCATCTTCCCCCATCGCATGTCTCCATACCCAGCCGCCGACAGGTCCCGATCACCCGGCAAGTGGTTAAAAACAAATTTTTGGTTTTCGGCCAAGTGCATCCTCCATTTTTGTTTTTTGGTCCATTCGGTGCGCCTCCTACATCATCTAACCAGTGTCTCCTCTGTTTTAGTACATCTTTGTTGATGCCGACGTGTCATACCTTTGGATCACTATGGACTTCTGCTTTACGATCAGGGGCTTCTCTGTACCCTTCAAACCTGCAGAACTTCTCCTGCACAGCACAGACTCCAACCTGGTCCTGGGATATGACAAATCTCACCCAAACAAACAGGTAAGACATTATCCACTCAGAGGTTTCCCGCTATGTTATCAGATTTTTCCCTGAGAACGATTCTTCCTTTTTTTTTTTTTTTTTTTTTGATGTCACTGGAATTCCTGGGTGTCGGTGCCCTCCTGAAGCTTTCAATCTCTTATTTCTGTAATCGATAAATCAGTGCTCGACAAATCCCGGTCGCCAGGTCGCATTTGCGACTAGAATTAGCGACCTGGGGGTATCCTGTCTCTAGTGCAATGGGCCGCGCCGCCCGGTAATTGAGGCCCCGGCTTTGCGGCCTTGTGCAGTCCTATGGTACCTTCTAGAATCTGGCGCCCTCTTGTGGTGGCCGTTGGTATGACACCCAGCAATGCTAATGGAGCTGTTTGTTTTCACTGCATGCCCATCTCCTTCACTTTACTTAGAACTGCCAAACATTATATATATTTTTCAACACCCTAGAGAATAAAATGGAGGTCGTTGCAATACATTCTGTCACACCGTATTTGCGCAGCGGACTTACAAGCACTCTTTTTTGGGGAAAAAATACTTTTTTTAATTAAAAAATAACACAACAGTAAAGTTTGCCCAATTTTTTTTTTATATTGTGAAAGATAATGTTACGGCGAGTAAATTGATACCAAACATGTCGCGCTTCAAAATTGCGCCCTGCTCGTGGAATGGCGACAAACTTTTACCCTTTAAAATCTCCATAGGTGACATTTAAAAAAACGGGTTGAATGTTTTGAGTTACAGAGGAGGTCTAGGGCTAGAATTATTGCTCTCGCTCTACCGATCACGGCGATGCCTCACATGTGTGGTTTGAACACCGCTTTCATATGCGGGCGCTACTCACGTGTGCGTTTGCGTCTGCAAACAAGCTCGGCGGGACAGGGGCGCGTTTTTTAAATTATTTTTTCTTATTTATTTTAACTTTTATTTTTAATTTTTTCACTGTTCTTTTGAAAAAAAAAAAATGGTGTCACTTTTATTTCTATTACAAGGAATGTAAACATCCCTTGTAATGGAAAAAACCATGACAGGTCCTCTTAAATATGAGATCTGGGGGGTCAAAAAGTCCTCGGATCTCATATTTACACTAAAATGCAATAAAAAAAAAAAATTGTCATTTGAAAAAAATAATAAAATGTCCCTTTTTTGAAGAGCTATGGCCGCCCGATTTGAAGTCGCTTCTGCCCTGCAATGACAGGCGGGGGCCACCTTCCCCTCACCTGTCTCCATGTCGTAAAAAAAAAAAAAAAAAAGTAGAAAACCTGGCTCCTAACTTTTTTAGCTGGCTCCTAGATTCCAAGCAAATTTGTCAAGCCCTGGTATAGCTGATTATGCTGGATCACAAGTGTACACTATACACAAGGCCTCAACCTGCCTTCTATCTCTCTTCCTTTTACAGCTGTGGAAGTCAGAAGATTTCGGTCAGACGTGGATAATGATCCAGGAACACGTGAAGTCTTTTTTCTGGTAGGTAGGGAGAGAATGCCAACATGACTACGTCTTCCTCTGAGCGCCCTGACTAAAGCAAGAGTGCAGGGAAACAAAAACAAACCGTCTTTTATACATTTATTCAATAAAAAAAAGTTTTAGCAAAAAGCTCTAAATCTTCTTCTTTTTTTTTTTTTTTTGTTTTTTTTATCCTTTACCTGAATTTTATTAAATGGAAAGCATAAAGGCACAGAGCCCCACAAAGGAAGTGTAAAATCTATACACATGCATGCAGCAGAGATCTGGATACGTAGACCTTAAAGTGGGGTTGCAACCAAAAAACAAAAAGGGGCTTAAAAATCATAAAAAAAATAAAAAAAAATAATTTGGAAAAAAAAATTTTTTTTACTCACCTCTAAATGCCTGTTGCTAGAGGGTCCCTCGAAGTCTGCCACCTTCATTGCCCCGGCTAAAAGTCACTTCCTGTAGGCAACGCACAGTCATCTGGGACATGTCATGTGTCCCAGATGAGTGAGCGTCGAATCACGGCGCCGCTCGCGCATGCGCAGTGGATGCCCGGCTGTGAAGCCACAGCGGGTTCCCACATTAAGAATGCCGGCGGCGTGAGCGGAGCGGGGAACGAGGGGGGGGGGGTCTCGTTCCCCCGCATCGCTGGACCCCGGGACAGGTAAGTGTCCGATTATTAAAAGTCAGCAGCTGCAGTATTTGTAGCTGCTGACTTTTAATTTTTTTTTTTTGCCCGGCCCTCCACTTTAACCGCTTAAGGCCCGCCTCCTGCGCATTTACGTCAGCAGAATGGCTGGGCTGGGCAGATAAAACGTACAGTTACGTTGCCCTTTAAGAGCCCAGCCGTGGGTCGCGTGCCGCCGGCGCTCCGTGTACCAGCAGACCCGATCGCCGCTGGTGTCCCGCGATCGGGTCACAGAGCTGAAGAACGGGGAGAGGTCTGTGTAAACAAGCCTCTCCCCGTGCTTCCTACTCTGCCTGTCATTGATCGGCTGTTCCCTGTCATCGGGAAAGCCGATCAGTGACGTCAGACGTAAAGCCACGCCCCCCAGTGTAAAAAAAAAAAAAAAAACACACACACTGACGTAACCCCTCCCTGCCCCCTAGTGGTTAACTCCTTCACCACCATTTGCATAGGAATCAATGCATTTAAATAGCACTGATTTCTGTATAAATGACAATGGTCCCAAAAATGTGTCAAAAATGTCCCATGTGTCCGCCATAATGTCGCAGTCACAATAAAAATCGCTGATCGCCGCCATTACAAGTAAAAAAAAAAAATATTAATAAAAATGCTATAAAACTATCCCCCATTTTGTAAACGCTATAACTTTTGCGCAAACCAATCAATAATCGCTATTGATTGATTTTTTTTTTTTTTATACAGGCATACCCCACTTTTAAGTACACAATGGGGTTTATTTACTAAAGCGGGAAAGTGCAAAATCAGGCTCCCTTCTGCATAGAAACCAATGAGTTTCTAGGTTTTATTCCCAAAGCTTAATTGAACAATCTGAGGTTAGAATCTCATTGGTTTCTATGCAGAAGGGAGCCTGATTTTGTACTTTCCAACTTTAGTAAATAAACCCCATTGTGTACTTAAAAAAAGGTTTGCCTATACTTCTACTTTAATAATTTTATTGATATTTTAGAGACCCTTTTCTACTGTTGCGCTCTGGTTTTAATGAATCTGTATTTTGTTTTCCAATAAGGGGCTTTGCTCCACTTGACAAACCAAACACCGTTTATGTAGAGCGGCATGAGCCTCGCGGCACCTCCATTGTCCTGCGCAGCACCGACTTCTTCCAGTCTCGCGACAACTCTGAGATAATAATCGAGAATGTGGACGGCTTTCAGCTTCGGGAAAATTACATGTTTGCCACAAAGACGGTGGTGAGTGTTTTTTGATGCACTGAAAATATTTGTAGCTAAGGAACAAATATACATCTTTATGGAATCCTGCCCAAATAATGCAATTTAAATCTAGTAGGTACTTTCCTCTACAAATTATAAAATATGATTTTACTAAAGTTAAAAAAAAAATGAATGAATTAATAAAGTTTTAATTTGAATACCGTATATACTCGAGTATAAGCCAACCCGAATATAAGCCGAGGCACCTAATTTTACCACAAAATACTGGGAAAATGTATTGATTCGAGTATAAGTCTAGGGTGAGAAATGCGCAGCTACTGTAAGTGGAAAAGAGGGTCAACAATGCCCATTTGCAGCCTCACTGTTCCCATTTGCATACCTCACTGTTCACATTTGCATACCTCACTGTGCCCATTTGCAGCCATAGGCCCCCGAACTTCAAACTTGGTAGTTAAGGGTTCCTCAATGCCCCCCTAGCTGCAGCCAATTTGGGGTCTCTGGACCCAAAGGGTCCCGAAATGACATTGCTGCAGATGGACACAGTTGACCGACTTTGGGGCCCCGTATCTCGGGGTCACTTAATGCTAGGAACCCCAAATTTGTTGTGAAAACCCAGTGGAACCAACACTACAACATATTCAAAGATGGGGTTCACCACTTGGTGCTAGCAACATCATTGGATATGTTGTAGTGCTAGTTCCTCTGGGTTTGCACACCAAATTTGGGGTTCTTAGCACCAAGTGACCCTGAGATACGGGGCCCCAAAGTCGGGTCTGAAAATGTTATTCTCTGCTGCAGAAAAGTGCTTGACTCGAGTATAAGCCGAGGGGGGCATGAAATGTGCTGAAGCACTCGGCTTATACTTGAGTATATACGGTATATTAATTTTATTTATTTTTTTCAAGGAAGTGAAGTTGTTTTTTAGGTTAGGGCCCATTAAGTGTCTGAAATCTTAGAAGCCGAGTAAAGAGAAGAGTATACTGCTTCTTTTTTCACATTGTTGATGTTATCTGTACTTTGTTTCTCTGTAAACCCACTTCCTCCTCCTCCTCCTCCTCCTCCTCCTCCTCCTTGCAAAGACATTAATCAGACCCTGAAATCAGAACAGAAGTATTTCTTAGCTCTTTAACCCTTAAAGCCCAACTACAGACTCTATTTTTCTTCTTTTTTTTTTAGTAGTAGCTCTATCTGCAGTATTCACCTTTTCATCTGGAAATGTTCCCCAGAGTGTACCTCCTTTTTGACACAGGGTGTGTCCTTAAAGCGGAGGTTCACACAAAAAGTGAACCTCCGCTTTTCAGAACCCTCCCTGCGGTGTCACGTTTGGCACCTTTCAGGGGGGAAGGGGGTGCAGATACCTGTATAATACAGGTATCTGCACCCACTTCCAGGAATAGACTCCCATGGGAGTCACGCCCCTTCGCGTCACCCTAAACCCCCCGCTGTGTTCTGGGAAACGCACAGGTCCCACATGCCTTGGAGGGGACCAGTGAGGAGGCAGGACAAGGGCCGTGCACACAGGAGAATTTCCTGTTTAAAAGGCAGCCTCTGTAATAGAAAGTCCCGTCTCCAGCGCTGCCATTGGATGACTGATCTGTCCATCAAAGGAGGCGGGACTTTCTATTAAAGAGGCTGCAGAGAAAACAGGAGTTTCTCCTGTAGCTAATATTTTGGCGCTCGTCCCGCCCCCCTCCCTGTCCCCTCCGAGGCTGCAGATGGATGGGAATTAGTCAGGCTGCAGTGATTGCAATGGTGGGGGGCTGCATTCCTGGCAATGTTGAGGGGGCTGCATTCCTGGCAATGTTGGGGGGGCTGCATTCCTGGCAATGTTGGGGGGGCTGCATTCCTGGCAATGTTGGGGGGGCTGCATTCCTGGCAATGATGGGGGGGCTGCATTCCTGGCAATGATGGGGGGGCTGCATTCCTGGCAATGATGGGGGGGGCTGCATTCCTGGCAATGGTGGGGGGGCTGCATTCCTGGCAATGGTGGGGGGGCTGCATTCCTGGCAATGGTGGGGGGGCTGCATTCCTGGCAATGGTGGGGGGGCTGCATTCCTGGCAATGGTGGGGGGGCTGCATTCCTGGCAATGGTGGGGGGGCTGCATTCCTGGCAATGGTGGGGGGGCTGCATTCCTGGCAATGGTGGGGGGCTGCAGTTGGGCACTGACCCTTATTTTGCATCGTCGTTTTTTGTGTAAAATTTACGTTTTTTTTTTTTCCTGAAACTTCCCTCTTAAAGTGAAGGTGCGTGTTATACGCCAATAAATATGGTATATCCAAATAACACGCCTGAGCTCATCTCTTTACTCGCACACAGCCACAAAGGCAGGAGAATTCTTGTTGGGCAGTGTATTAGTGCTCGAACGAACACACAGACCGAATTTTAATGGTTCAAAAAATGTCAAGGAAAATGGTCGGCCCTCGCGCACGTTCACTTTATCAAATCTGGCCCTCTTTGAAAAAAGTTTGGACACCCCTGTTGTATGCAATCAGGCAGGCCCTTTCACTACATGGTTTTGGTAAATCTGAAGACAAAAATCAGCAGAAAATCTAATCGTGTGTATGGGGCTTTAGTCTTTTATGTTGAATGACGCCCATTGCTCAGGGAAGACTGTGACAGGCCATGTTGGTGCACATTAGGCTGGTTTCACACTGGTTTTCTGATCAGGTCCACCGATCAGTCTTTCAGGCAGACCTGATGGGACCAATCCCTGTGTCAGCTGACCCCCGTTCCTGTCTGCCAAAAACAGCAGATCAGATGAGTCGAATGGAAACACAGGTGGTCCGTTTTTTTCCATCTGACAGCTCCATAGAGAACAGTTGGGGGCTTTGACTTGTCGTCCGCCTGCTCAGTGGGGAGATCCCCTGCTGAGCAGGTGGAGGTGGCCTCCGGACAAAGCCCTTGTGAAACCAACCTTTGGTAAAATAATTTAAATTGCAAGACTGCCCCAAGTAGAGCTATCCCTTAAAGTCCAGGCTCTGAAACTGTCGTCTTCATCCTGGTTTCCCTACCAAGTGGTTGACCTTGGAGATCATGTAGGTTTGGGAGTAAGGGTGGCCTCAGGCGTGTCCGCACACTCCACGTGCAGAGCCCGCCAAGAAGTCGTCACGGCGCTGCGCTAATCACAGGCAGTGACGATCTCTGCAGCCGCACATCGGGGAAAATGTCTCACTGCCTGTGATTAGCGCTGTGCCGACTTCCTGGCGGGCTCTGCACGTGGAGTGTGTGACCACGCCTGAGGCCACCCTTAGTAATCTGGAACAAGCAATCAGCCTATGAAGTCTAAACTCCCAACTGACGGTGATCTGAAACAAGCAGCCCCAGAATATGCATCTTTAAAAATTAGCAAATGGCAGCTCTTCTTGTCCTTCTCACGTGTTCACTTTAAACTTCAGTCCAGCGATTATCTATTTTTCAATGAATGTTTATAAAAAGTCCATCGTGTATTCAGAGTCCATATGTTGCATCTTTATCCACAAAGCAGTCGCCATCTGCTCGTATCTGTGGCTGTGGTGTGGGATTATGGGTAATTAAAGCAAATTTCTTTCTATTCAGATTTTTACTATATTTTAGATTAAAGTGTCCGGGCAAAATAGGGAAAAAAAAACATACTTTTCAATACATGCATGTTTCCTCCATGTTTTATCGTCTATGCAACTTTGGACATCAGAGTTGTATGACAAGTCATACCCCATGTTTTCCCCATGGTAACTTTTCATATATGTGCGATTTAGTCCTAGCAACTTCAAAGTAGTTCATGCACTAATTTGGATCAACTTTCATGCAACTTGAGGGTCATAGACTTCAGACGCCTTTCACACTGGGGCCGCCCGTGCGTTAGCAGGAAAGGCTCTTTATCGCTGTTTAAGCGGCACTTTTCGGCCACTAATGGGATGCTTTTAACCCCAAAGAATGGGTTAAAAACCCCCCGTGTTGCGTCGCTTCCGAAGTGCTTTTTAGGCATTCATTGCAATGGTCAGGGGCCTTTTGGGAGCACTGTATACAGTGCTCCCAAACCGCCCCAAAGATGCTGCTTGCAGGACTTCTTCTAACGTCCCGCAAGCGCACCGCCCCAGTGTGAAAGCGTTCGGGCTTTTATACTCGGGAGGCAGTTTTCAGGTGCTTTACAAGCGCTATTTCTAGCGCTAAAACGCCTGAAAACTGCCTCAGTCTGAATGTTAACCCTCAAAAGTTGCATGCAAGTCGTACCTGAATGTTTTGTCATGCAACAGTGGGTCTGACTTTACAGAGGGACAACAAGTCACATCCACGTCACACCCATCCATAGTTGCACTCCAAAGTCATGCAACTTTGGAGTCTGCCAAGTGTGAATGTAGCCTAGAAATGCTGCGACAGAAAAATACTCGTCTGCCTGTGCCAGAAATCCAGTGAGCTTCTGACTTCCTGTAGGGAACTGACAACTCTGCCTCCACTGCACTGAAATCCTGAAAAGTGGTGTCGGCCCTGCCCAGCTCTCCTCTGCTGGACTCCAGAACACCTCCCCCTTAGCTCCATAACATAAGGGAGACGTGCTCTGTAGGCCTGCAGCAGAAAACTGTGTAGGTCTGACAACACTATTTGTATTTTTAGTGCAGCTGAGAAAAAGTTGTCGGCTCACTACAGGAAGTTGGGAGCTCGCTGGATTCCTGCCAGACCAGCAGGTCATTTTATTTATTTTTTGAACCTTTTTTGAAGGCCTGTGCCGCGGCCATTCGTAGGAATGTCTTTATCGCGACTCGGCCATTTAAGCGGCCACGGACCCGGAAGGAAGACTGGATGAAGATGGAGACCTCTGCAGTGGTTACAGCATATCAACGAAAAATCCAGAAAGAAATCGCATGATACAAATGTTATAAACTTGAGTTGCAGTTCAGTGAGTAAAATTATTTGATTCCCAAGCACAACATGACTTAGTACTTGGTGGAGAAACACTTGTTGGCAAGCACAGAGGTAAGATGCTTCCTGTAGTTGGTAACCAGGTTTGCACACATCTCAGGAGGGATTTTGGTCCACTTTTTTTTTATTTTTTATTTTTTTTACAGAGCTTTTCTAAATCCCTAAGGTTTCTTGTCTGTCACTTGGCAACTTGAAGGTTCAGCCCCCTCCATACATTTTCTATATGATGAAGGTCTGGAGACTGGCTAGGCCACTCCATGACCTTAATGTGCGGCTTCTTGAGCCACTCCTTTGTTGCCTTGGTGGTATGTTTTGGGTCATTTGTCATGCTGAAAGACCCATCCATGACCCATCTTCAGTGTTCTGGCTGAGGGAAGAAGGTTCTCCAATATTTTACAATACCTGGCCCTGTCCATTGGCCTACCAATGTGGCATAGTTGGTTTGTATCCTTTTAGCAGAGAAGCACCCCAAAGCATAATGTTTCCACCTCCGTGCTTGACTGTAGGGATGGTGTTCTTGGGGTCATAGTCAGCATTTTTCTTTCTCCAAACATAGCGAGTCCCCCTCCTCAAGAAGGCACATGTACAGTCATGCCAATGATTCGGAGAAGGATTGGGAGGAAGAGCTGTGGTCAGATGAGACCAAAATTGAGCTCTTTGGCATTATCTTGACTCGCAGTGTTTGGAGGAGGAAGAAAAGCTGACTATGACCCTAAGAACATCATCCCTACAGTCAAGCATGGAGGTGGCAACATGATGCTTTGGCGCTGTTTCTCTGCTAAAGGTACGGGTCCGACCTTACCGCATTGAGGGGCCAATGGACGGGGCCATTTTAGTAAAATCTTGGATGAGAACCTTCTTCCCTCATAACACTGAAGATGGGTCGTGGATAGTCGTGGACCAAAATCCCTCCTGAGATGTGTGCAAACCTGGTGACCAACGAACTCTGTGCTTGCCAACAAGGGTTTCTATACCAAGTCATGTTTTGCTTGGGGATCAAATACTTTCTTTACTCACTGAACTGCAACTTTCATTTATAGCCTTTTTATTTTTTTTTTCTGGATTTTTGATTGATATTCTGTCTCCATCATTTAAAAAGCACCTATGATAAAAATGATATACCGTATATACTGGAGTGTAAGCCGAGTTTTTCAGCACATTTTTTGTGTGCTGAAAATCCCCCCCTCGGCTTATACTTGAGTCAAGCACAGAGAATGCCATTTTCCGACCCAACTTTTGGGCTCTGTATCTCTGGGCCACTTGGTGATAGGAACACTAAATTTGAATATGTTGTAGAAATAGTTCCACTGGGTTTGCATACCAAATTTGGGGTTCCTAGCACCTAGTGGCCCAGAGATACGGGGCCCCAAATTCAGGTCGGAAATGTCATTCTCTGCTGCAGAAAAGTGCTTAACATTTTCCGACCCGACGTTGGGGCCCCATGTCTCGGGGCCACTTGGTGATAGGAACACCAAATTTGGATATGTTGTAGTAATAGTTCCACTGGGTTTGCATACCAAATTCAGGGTTCCTAGCACCAAGTGATCCGAGATCCGTGGCCCCAAAGTCGGTTAACTGTGTCCATCTGCAACAATGTCATTTCGGGACCCTTTGGGTCCAGAGACCCCATTTTGGGTGCAGCTAGGGGGCATCTAGGAACCCTTAACTACCAAGTTTGAAGTTCAGGGGACCTATGGCTGCAAATGGGCACAGTGAAGGCTGCAAATGGGCACAGTGAGGCTGCAAATGGGCACAGTGAGGCTGCAAATGGGCACAGTGAGGCTGCAAATGGGCACAGTGAGGCTGCAAATGGGCACAGTGAGGCTGCAAATGGGCACAGTGAGGCTGCAAATAAGCATTGTTGACCCTCTTTTCCACTTACAGTAGCTGCGCATTTCTCACACTAGGCTTATACTCGAGTCAATACGTTTTCCCATTTTTTTGTGGTAAAATTAGGTGCCTCGGCTTATATTTGGGTCGGCTTATACTCGAGTATATATGGTACCCTTCATTTCTTTGTAAGTGGGCAGACTTACAAAATCTGCAGGGGATCAAATTAATATTTTTCCCCCACTGTATCTAACCATCTTCATTTCATTCTTACAGCATCTGTTGGGCAGCAAAGACCCTTTCTCGGTGCAGTTATGGGTTTCATATAATCGCAAGCCAATGAGATCAGCCCAGTTTGTTACCCGCCATCCAATCACTGTGAGTATTGCTGAGTTGTGTGATGTGACGGCTGATGGCAGCCATATTGTTCATGGTTGGTGGACAGTTTATTATTTCTATTCATGGTTGAATGGGCTATTTTTCATGGCAGGAATATTACATTACGGATGCATCGGAGGATCAAGTGTTTGTGTGCGTCAAGCACAGCAACAATGTGACAAACCTGTACATATCGGAGGTGGAGGGCCTGCGCTTTTCTCTTTCACTGGAGAATGTGATCTACGTCAATCCTGGAGCAGGGAAGGAGACTCTGGCCAGGTACTGAAGATTTTTTTTTTTTTTATTCTACATTTACATACGAACTTCTCATCACTGATTCTTGGCGTTGTGGTAAGGAAGGAGAAGCTTTGCCCCAACTGACACTTTTGTCCCCGGTAGTGTCCCTTTATCCCAGCTTCTGTTTTAAGTGAATAGTTCTTCCTAATGGTAAAGGAAAATAATTAGGGCTGTTGCTGATTAAAATTTTCGTGTTCGATTAATCACATTTTTTTTTTTTTTTTTTAAATCAATTAATCGACTAATTTCGATTTAATTATAACGCACATACAGATCCAACTACTTTTAGCTGATCTCCTTGCATTGCAACTCTGCATTAGTCAGTGGTAAATGTGGTATACACTATATACAATCACCCGACACTAGTTGGTTTCCACAATCCATGACTTAACTTCACAGTTCACACAAATACGTTTTAAATTCAAACTGTAGCACTGTGTTTTTTTTTTTTCCCCACAGTAGCGTGACAATCCCTCCACCTCCGGTCTATCTAATCACTCTCACCTTATGGCATGGACCCCTGTGCAAACAGGTGGTCATGCAAGCGGGTATCAAAAGGGTTAACACGGACCATAAACTTCTCTCACGTCTCCTTAGATCTCAGCAAGGACGCAGGTCATGGGTAGAAAGAAAAGATCTGAGTGCTCACCGCTTAAGTATAAGATTTAGTTTTTTGTGCTCAAACACAAACTA
The DNA here is from genome assembly GCA_028564925.1 of Lithobates sylvaticus. Classification (NCBI taxonomy): domain Eukaryota; kingdom Metazoa; phylum Chordata; class Amphibia; order Anura; family Ranidae; genus Lithobates; species Lithobates sylvaticus. Next base: position 196,022,602 of record CM053035.1, read on the forward strand.
CTCACATAAAGATGATAAAAACACAGCATGTAAAGCCGACAATCGTGTTAGTTCCGTAGGGCAGCAGCGGGTGACATCATGCGTAGCTCCTCCCCCGTTCAATCAGAACTTTGATGTCACGGACTCCACCCCCCTTACCTTCGTTAGCAGACAGAGGCACTTGGGGAAGGGGGAGGAGTCCGGTGATGTCGATGTCCATGATGTCACCGGATCGCCGATGGAACTCCCTGAAGACCCGGAAGCCGGCGGAGAGGTGAGTACCGATCAAAAGAATTTTGATCAATCAAAAAAATTAATCGAGGAATTAATCTTTAATTTCCACAGCCCTAAAAAAAATTTTTATATGCTTTACCAATAATGCGTTGCCATTGTTTAGTTCTTATATGCTATTTTTAGATTCCTTATACAGTAGAGTGGCGGCACGGGCACTGCCCCCCTCCCTATCCATGTGCCATGTGTTTCAGGACGCCGGACACATGAAATACTATGGTGGGGGTAAGCGGGGGGTGTGTTTTTGAAGCAGAGGCTCTAATAGGCTTCAAAATGGGGTGGGCTCGGGGGGCAGAGCACTGCGTCCCGATCCCACCCAGTTTGTGACGGTAGCGAATGAGTTGTCAGTGTCACAGTGTAACGCAGCAGTCTTTCCTGGGCTGACATTGCCTCCCCAAAAAAAGTTCCACCAGCCGCCACTGATACAGTATAACAGGTTTGCTTACTAGCATGACTTGCAGAAAGATGTTATTGGTACAAATTGTTCTCCGGATTCTTGGAGTGTCTTGTAGAACATAAGAGAAAAGGAAAGAAGAATGGACTTTATAGGCACTTGTTTTGAAAAATATTTTTAGTACAAAATTTATTGAAAAATATATATAGATAAACAACAATACACAATCACGCCAATATTGACAAAAACAATATTTAGGGCTAAAAAAGGTGAAAGATCCGAGAGACTCCCCCTATGGGTGTTACAGTACCACACAATAATTCGCTGAGCGTGGGGTTGGTGTAAATATAGTTGACACCATGTGATTCTCCCACTGGAATGTGGACTTGCCCTGAAGAGGGTTGGTCGTCGGTCCCACCGATTAAAAGAAGAAACTCGTGCTCGACATGTTTCGCGACTACTGGGTCGCTTCCTCAGGAGCTTTTGTTCTAGTTGAAGAAGACATTGTATTACTTAATGCCACTTTTGTACATATGTATCATATACACACACTGGTTTTCATAATCATTTGCATAGATAGAGATAAAGCACACTTACTGATACAGTGCCCAGACCGAGAGTCCCTCCACTCGCTCACGCTGACGGGCCCCTAAAGTAGCTCCACATGTACCCCCCTGGTGGAAAGAGGAGGGAGGGGATATGGACACCATAGGCCGCCAAAGAACAGCGACACCACCTCTATTGGGTGTACTCACCAAAGATGAGACCCTAGAGGTTGGGCACTGCTATGCGGGGGGGGGGGTTATGGGGACATAACCGGTAACTGGTGGTAAGAATAAGAAAAAAATGATTATAAGTATACGAGAAATGATTGGTACATCATACATTCTATTCAGCTAGAGATTGATAACATCTCTGCATATACTCCAATGTACTCACTGGGGTAGATGATAGTAAAGGGTGTAGTTGGTAGCTTAACGCTTTACTATACTGGAGAACCAAAGCCTTGATGCTCAGATGTAGGGATCCACACTATGAGGGTGTATACAATAATTATATGTTATTTATTATTGCAAACGTATGTTATTATTGTAATAATTAAATTAACATGGTAAAAATAGCCTGTTGATATGACCATAGGGAAAAAATATATATATATATCCCCAAGAGACCGTTTATCTGTGTATGTATATATATATATATATATATGTATATGTATGTGTGTTAACAACAGCACTGGGGGCTTGTTATAAAGACAGAATATATAATTAGCGTGAGCTAAGTGCTCCAAACAAGTATATCTTCTGCTGTTGCAGGTATTTGAAAAGAATTACAGGGGACGTTTCTGAAGTATAGGTCTGTATTTACACTTAAGGAAAAAATTCCCTTAGTGGATCCCATAAACATCTAAGCGACATAGAGCAAGAGGTACAGTACCTTGCAGGGTAGACAGGTTCGGAGTGTGTGTCGAAAAGGGTAATGCGGCTGCCACACAGGTGCACGACTGCCACTCTCCCAGGGCATCTGTGAGGAGTGACAGCCGTGGAGCCGCTTCTTATGTCCCGTTCGGGTGACGTCAGAGCACGTCCGACGTCTACCCGAACCAGCCTGAACGTCATCCAAGAACGCCGTGGATGCGCGCGCATCACCATATGCGTCGCGCTGGAACCCGGCGTGGATGGCGTAACGGAGGACGTTGCTAGGCAACGTCGTCCTAGCCGCATGCCGCCCCAGCCATGCACCCAGTGTGTCCCCGATGATAACGGGGGACCGGTGCGGCACGACAGTGAGGCGCTTGCGGCTTGGGAGGCTGCATAACCTTCCGCATTGGTGGCCGCGGGGTGTCTGCCCTCAAAGTACCGTGGAAGACAGGGGGGCCGTCGCGCTAAGATGGGGAGGGAGGGATTAAACATATGTGATGTAGATATATGTGGATCCTGGAGGGAGGGAAAACAGACGGAGGGCAATGCATCAGTGTGGTACTTCATATTAATGTAGAAAAAAACACACAGTAACATACAACAAAAGGCAATGAAACATTACATGTGTTAATAAAAATGATTTGCAATTTGACTTGTATCTCTTAAAGGTAAGACTTTATACAGAACATAATGGTATCCTATGAGGTTGGTCTCACTATTCAGGTAAGACTTAAAAGCTAGAAAGGGGAGAGAGGGTGGGGGGGGGGGGGGGGGGAAGGGGGAGGGAAGGATGGGAAAGATAGGGGGGGGGAAGGGAAAAAAGAGACCGAGGGGGAAAGAAAGAGATTGAGAAAAGGAAGAGAAAAGGAAGAAATGAAATGAAAGATTCCTCTGACATTTCTCCCCCCGCGGGGCATCAAGGAGAACACATCCTCCGTCCATAATCTTATAGGAAAGGACGGTAGGATATTACCTCATTGATGCCAGGCGGGGTCGTGGCATCCAAACGCTCGATCCAGTATGTTTCTTTTTGTAGGGTCTTTTTATCCCAATTTCCACCTCTGGGGTCTTGTTTGACCACCTCTAAAACCGTGAACGTAATCATAGAGATATCAAATTTGTGATATAATCCCAGGTGTCACAAATTTGATATCTCTATGATTACGTTCACGGTTTTAGAGGTGGTCAAACAAGACCCCAGAGGTGGAAATTGGGATAAAAAGATCCTACAAAAAGAAACATACTGGATCGAGCGTTTGGATGCCACGACCCCGCCTGGCATCAATGAGGTAATATCCTACCGTCCTTTCCTATAAGATTATGGACGGAGGATGTGTTCTCCTTGATGCCCCGCGGGGGGAGAAATGTCAGAGGAATCTTTCATTTCATTTCTTCCTTTTCTCTTCCTTTTCTCAATCTCTTTCTTTCCCCCTCTGTCTCTTTTTTCCCTTCCCCCCCCTATCTTTCCCATCCTTCCCTCCCCCTTCCTCTCTCCCCTTTCTAGCTTTTAAGTCTTACCTGAATAGTGAGACCAACCTCATAGGATACCATTATGTTCTGTATAAAGTCTTACCTTTAAGAGATACAAGTCAAATTGCAAATCATTTTTATTAACACATGTAATGTTTCATTGCCTTTTGTTGTATGTTACTGTGTGTTTTTTTCTACATTAATATGAAGTACCACACTGATGCATTGCCCTCCGTCTGTTTTCCCTCCCTCCAGGATCCACATATATCTACATCACATATGTTTAATCCCTCCCTCCCCATCTTAGCGCGACGGCCCCCCTGTCTTCCACGGTACTTTGAGGGCAGACACCCCGCGGCAACCACCGCGGAAGGTTATGCAGCCTCCCAAGCCGCAAGCGCCTCACTGTCGTGCCGCACCGGTCCCCCGTTATCATCGGGGACACACTGGGTGCATGGCTGGGGCGGCATGCGGCTAGGACGATGTTGCCTAGCAACGTCCTCCGTTACGCCATCCACGCCGGGTTCCAGCGCGACGCATATGGTGATGCGCGCGCATCCACGGCGTTCTTGGATGACGTTCAGGCTGGTTCGGGTAGACGTCGGACGTGCTCTGACGTCACCCGAACGGGACATAAGAAGCGGCTCCACGGCTGTCACTCCTCACAGATGCCCTGGGAGAGTGGCAGTCGTGCACCTGTGTGGCAGCCGCATTACCCTTTTCGACACACACTCCGAACCTGTCTACCCTGCAAGGTACTGTACCTCTTGCTCTATGTCGCTTAGATGTTTATGGGATCCACTAAGGGAATTTTTTCCTTAAGTGTAAATACAGACCTATACTTCAGAAACGTCCCCTGTAATTCTTTTCAAATACCTGCAACAGCAGAAGATATACTTGTTTGGAGCACTTAGCTCACGCTAATTATATATTCTGTCTTTATAACAAGCCCCCAGTGCTGTTGTTATCTATATATATATATATATATATATATATATATATATATATATATATATATATATATATATATATATATATATATATATATATATATATATATATATATATATATATATATAGATAAACGGTCTCTTGGGGATATATATATTTTTTTTTCCCTATGGTCATATCAACAGGCTATTTTTACCATGTTAATTTAATTTGAGCAGTAGAGTGTAGAATCAATGGCCTATAATTATACACTACTCAGCGCTGAATGCGTGTCCACAGTTAGAAACATACATCAGATGATGTATGGTCAGATATAAATATAAATATTAAATACTTATAAATATCCTAAATTAATCTAAGCAAGAAAGTTATAGATCCCCCATCCAAACACCCCACTTTCTGGGATAGGGACGGCTTTTTCTCTTGTAGAAAATGCAAACCCTGCAGAGAAGTGGCCCACCCATTGAGAGCACTCGAATCATTCACGTCTACTACCAATAATAGACAATTTAAAATTAAGGACTTCATTACATGTAACACAGCCTACGTAGTGTATGCGATTCAATGCCCATGCAATCTGATTTACATAGGCCGGACAAAGAGACTATTGAGGATCAGGATTGCAGAACACATTGCTAATATCAAACTAGGCTACAAAGATCATAATCTGTCGTTACATTTTAAGTTACACCACAATCAAGACCCGTCGGGTCTACAATTCTGGGGCATTGATCATCTCAACCCATCATGGAGAGGATGCAACCAGGTGCGGGAACTTTCTAAGAGAGAGACAGAATGGATTTTCCTTGTAGACACGCTCTCGCCTAAAGGATTAAATGTGGATTTAGATATCAACTGCTTTATCAGCGACTATTAAGCATGACTGTCTTCTATAATCTATATAATCTCTCATAGAGCAACATAACCTGAAAATTCCCTGGATTTCTCCTATTATGTGTATTTTTATATCTTATATATATATATATATATATATTTTTTTTTATGTATATATTTTATATAATTTTTTTTATATATATATATTTTTTTATATATATGTTCTTTGGTCTACACATACTCTCCCCATTTAGTTATTTATGGGGGATTGGTATAAAGGAGTCCTAAAATATTTCTTATGTATATATATCTACAATTAATATCTAATTAGTGCACCACTATTTTAAAAACGTTCTTTTTTAAGCGTTTTAAAATGCACATAGCTCTATGTGTATTTTTATTATGATTTATTTTCTCTTGTGGGTTTTATCATGTCTTAATATTTTAATATTTTAATATATATATATATTCTTTTATATATATATTCTTCCTTGTGGGTCTTGACATATTTTAATATATATATATTCTTAATTTTCTAAATTTTTAATATATGTGTATGTTTTTATATATATATTTTTTTATATGTTTTTTTAATACATAGAAAAAATCCCCGAAATCCCTCTGAGTGTTGTTCCATCACATATCTCATTTTGTATGGCTTATATCTATTTAACCATATTTAACTATATTTATTTATTTATTTATCTAAATATTTTGCCAACTTACTCAATTCAGTATGAATATATTTACTATATCCCATATGTACTGCCGTTGCACCATGTGGTTCGTTTACTAATGATTTAGTGTTAAAATCAACTTTGAGACATTGCTGCACATAAGATGTCAGCTCCCGTTCCCAGTGTGCTGATGCCTACCACGGTTTTATCCTGAGTTTGACTAATAGAATGTTTTTCCATCCAATTTTAATATGTACCGATTTGCTATGCGTTTATATGCTGGCATCTGTATAGGATGATGCATGATTGTATTTCCTGTTTACACTGAGTATAGAACCATGGCGTCTGATCGCCATGGTAACTTAGTCCGGTTTTTGAGCTCCCTGATTGGCCACAATCCAGACCAGTCAGGTACTTAAACCGGCCTGAACGTCGTGTAGCCACGCCCTCTGTTGAAGTCAGGAAGTGACGAAACGCGTCAGGGCGTGGCCTACACGACGTTTGACCGGAAGTGTCGTTTGCGTTCCACCAGCGCTAACCACCCACCCGGAAGTGACGCGAAGTGTCAGCAGAGACACACACACGCTGATCCAGGAGGAACGTTACTGCTGCTGTGGCCAAGTGGAGGATTGCCACCTACCCATTCCCCACACGCAAGTGATTACTTTACATGCTGTTTTAAAGAATGCTTATTGTACGTTTTTTTCTTAAAGGGGAAGTTGTAGGGTTTATTTGCTTTTAATGTTGTGAAATAAAAACGGGATTACGCTATGGATGCCATTCTCTCCGCTTTTTTATGACCATCATTGCGAGCTGATTCCCCTTTGAACCCCTGATTCCTTGTTGCTGATACCTAAAATCTGAGGAAGAGACCAGACCCTTTATAACGGTGGATGTGTGACGCGTCCTGGGCAGTGGTAGCCATAGTGATACCTTATATCTTAAGGCCTGTTTAAATTGTCATTCCGGTGAGTTTAACCCCCTGAGGGGAGAGTGCCTCACGTGGTGAAGCTGTCAGTAACGGTGCTTGGATATACAACTGTATACACTATATATCACAAGGAAAGTCACTACCGATTGAACTGTGCACTACTTTCTCAGAAACACTCAAGGACTATCTACTAGTACAATACTGTTTATGACACAGATTCATGGACTTTGCACAGAAAGATTTAATTATCTCACTGTTTTAGCGCTGTTTTTAGTATTTTATCTCACTATTATCAACGTTTGATTTTATACTATCACCTTTATATAATTGTTTTATTTAAACAGCTGCTTAGATTAATTTAGGATATTTATAAGTATTTAATATTTATATTTATATCTGACCATACATCATCTGATGTATGTTTCTAACTGTGGACACGCATTCAGCGCTGAGTAGTGTATAATTATAGGCCATTGATTCTACACTCTACTGCTCATATTTGCTACTCCTTTTTTCTCAGCTGCTATGGATGCACTACAGTTTCTAACAAACAGACAAATTGATGTTAATAGCATTTTTTGTATAAATGAACAGACTGCGGTCCAAGCTAATTATAATGGGGTATTAATCACCCTGGGAAATGTTTTAGAAAAGCAGGTTAGAACGTGGTGGGACATCTGCACACTGGAACAATATCTAAAAGAAAAAATCATTGTTAGAAGCCTAAGATGGGAAGTAGTACCCCAAGATGGCCTAGATGACATAGAATCTACAAAAGAATGGCTCGAATTTTTTAACAATATGGGTTTTAAATTACAAGAATTGATTTTAAAAAGAAAACGCACAAAAATGGCCAAGCTGGAAAACAGAATTAACTAACTAAAAACACAACTTGAGCCCATTAAAGACTCCCAACAGGTGATAGACTTTAATATTCGTATAAAAAAGAAATTAGAGAAAGTCGATAAGGATACACAAAAGAAAAAAATTAAGAAGTATCATAGAGATATGGGTGACTTCCAAACCGGATCAATATATTTATGGCAACAACCAAGAGGGCAACTTCCGATTGTTAGGAACACAGAACAGGCTCCAAGAGATAATATTCCTCTGAGACCGACACCTAATATGGACACTACCAATGCAGGACCCTCTGAACGAGCCACAATATCACAACCACCCATGGACTGTTCTACACCTATCCGCCATGACAATTTTGGAGGAAAAGGATATCCACCGAGAGGAGGAAGAGGTCCAAACTCACAAAGATCATCTGCACAAAACTATCATTATAAGGTTCCCACACACAATAAATATGAACCCCTGAGTCAATATGAATACCAAAATAGACAACAATCCCCGCGTCCTTTTTTAGGGAGGGGACGGGGTTGGCAAAAACGAGGCCGGGGATACCCACCCCAAAGAGGGAGACCCCCAATGCCTATGCCCACGCAACATGCCCAGTGGAGGGAACACCCCTATTGGGAGGAGAACCACAACTATTATGGACAAAGGAGAGAAGAGCACGTGGCTGCAGAGCCGGACGAAAGCTCCAGAAAAAGAAGGAGGGAAAAGGACTAGGAGGAATTTTTAATTTAACAGATACTGTTTTAACCCACAAAGAAACCAACATTTTAAATTTAGGGCTGAAATGCGGCCTAAAAAGACCGATAAACAAATTTGACACTTTTATAGATATACATAAATATATACGTAAGATTAATACTAAGAAATACTTTTTAAATAAGACATCTCAACCCAGTACAGGTATCGCCTCTGTACAGATAAATAGTGGCTTACGCAACAAATCTCTTTTTAATCCACTAAACGGAGCCAACCAACAAATAGATGTGTTTAAAAATCTGGTTATAAGAGATCTTGAAAAAATCATCCCAAAAAAAGATGTGAATCCAAGACATATTCAGGAAGGGATTAAATCCCTAGAAGAAAGGAAAGACATCATTATCCGACCAGCGGACAAAGGAGGAGGGGTGGTGATCTTAACCAAAGAGTTTTACCACAACCAATTAATGGAGATGCTGAATGATGAAGACACATACAGAAAACTAGAAAAAGACCCAACTATGCAATACGTAAAAGATTTGGATGTTCTTGTGCAAATGGGTGTGTCAATGGGAGTTCTTAACACAAAAGAGATGAAGTATCTCAATCCAAGTACCAGCCGTATCCCAACTATATACACATTGCCGAAGATACACAAAAATGTTCAGTGTCCCCCAGGCAGACCCATTGTCAACAGTATCGGTTCAGTCTCTTCACGCATGGGCCAATATCTTGATGTCTTCCTACAGAAGAGTGTTGTACAAACAAAGGCGTACTTAAGAGATACAAAGAGCCTATTACAACAACTTGAAAACATCTCTTTTACTAATGATCAAGAAGTATTCTTAGTTACGGCGGATGTCTCGTCCCTCTACACTATTATTCAGCATGACGACGCCTTGTTAGCTCTGAATTGGGCCTTATGCCAGAGGGAAGACATCAAACACAAACATAAATTGTTTTTAAGACATGCTCTTGATTTTAGTTTAAGCCACAACTATTTTTGGTATAATGGGTGTTTTTATCAACAGAAAAGAGGCGTAGCCATGGGTGCTAAATTTGCACCCAGCATCGCTAATCTTTTTATGGGGGAGTGGGAAGATAAAAGGATCTTTGCTTTTAAACCAGATAACTTGATCTTTTATAAAAGATATATTGATGACCTGTTTTTTATCTGGTCAGGCTCTCGGACCTCGCTACAACAATTCATTGATGAACTGAATCACAACACTAATAATATTGTCCTAACAAGCGAGATAAGTGACTCAAGCATTAACTTTTTAGACGTCAATATTTTTAAAGAAAGTAATAAACTGCACACTAGAGTCTTTTTTAAGCCAACTGACTCTAACAGTTATTTACCAACACAAAGTGGCCACCACCCTTTGTGGCTGAGAAATATTCCTAAAGGGCAATTTACTAGGATTCGAAGGAATTGCACCAAGGACACAGATTTTGACATCCAATCACTAATAATAAAAAAGAAATTTGAAGAGAAAGGATATAAAGGAATATACTTGGATAAAACCATCAAGGATATAGCTGCGACCCCAAGAATTACGTTATTGAAAGATAAACCTCCTGGTACCACAACTAAAAATACCCAGGAATGGAGCTTCATCTCAGGGTTCCACAATCAATTCAAGGAAGTTGAAAACATATTCCACACACATTGGCATATTCTTCTCATGGACAAAATCCTAAAACCGTCCTTGCCTGAGATACCCAGTTTTATTTACAGAAGGGCACCGAGTTTTGCGGACAAGATCGTCAAGAAAGTTATAGATCCCCCATCCAAACACCCCACTTTCTGGGATAGGGACGGCTTTTTCTCTTGTAGAAAATGCAAACCCTGCAGAGAAGTGGCCCACCCATTGAGAGCACTCGAATCATTCACGTCTACTACCAATAATAGACAATTTAAAATTAAGGACTTCATTACATGTAACACAGCCTACGTAGTGTATGCGATTCAATGCCCATGCAATCTGATTTACATAGGCCGGACAAAGAGACTATTGAGGATCAGGATTGCAGAACACATTGCTAATATCAAACTAGGCTACAAAGATCATAATCTGTCGTTACATTTTAAGTTACACCACAATCAAGACCCGTCGGGTCTACAATTCTGGGGCATTGATCATCTCAACCCATCATGGAGAGGATGCAACCAGGTGCGGGAACTTTCTAAGAGAGAGACAGAATGGATTTTCCTTGTAGACACGCTCTCGCCTAAAGGATTAAATGTGGATTTAGATATCAACTGCTTTATCAGCGACTATTAAGCATGACTGTCTTCTATAATCTATATAATCTCTCATAGAGCAACATAACCTGAAAATTCCCTGGATTTCTCCTATTATGTGTATTTTTATATCTTATATATATATATATATATATATATATATATATATATATATTTTTTTTTATGTATATATTTTATATAATTTTTTTATATATATATTTTTTTATATATATGTTCTTTGGTCTACACATACTCTCCCCATTTAGTTATTTATGGGGGATTGGTATAAAGGAGTCCTAAAATATTTCTTATGTATATATATCTACAATTAATATCTAATTAGTGCACCACTATTTTAAAAACGTTCTTTTTTAAGCGTTTTAAAATGCACATAGCTCTATGTGTATTTTTATTATGATTTATTTTCTCTTGTGGGTTTTATCATGTCTTAATATTTTAATATTTTAATATATATATATATTCTTTTATATATATATTCTTCCTTGTGGGTCTTGACATATTTTAATATATATATATATATATTTCTTAATTTTCTAAATTTTTAATATATGTGTATGTTTTTATATATATATTTTTTTATATGTTTTTTTAATACATAGAAAAAATCCCCGAAATCCCTCTGAGTGTTGTTCCATCACATATCTCATTTTGTATGGCTTATATCTATTTAACCATATTTAACTATATTTATTTATTTATTTATCTAAATATTTTGCCAACTTACTCAATTCAGTATGAATATATTTACTATATCCCATATGTACTGCCGTTGCACCATGTGGTTCGTTTACTAATGATTTAGTGTTAAAATCAACTTTGAGACATTGCTGCACATAAGATGTCAGCTCCCGTTCCCAGTGTGCTGATGCCTACCACGGTTTTATCCTGAGTTTGACTAATAGAATGTTTTTCCATCCAATTTTAATATGTACCGATTTGCTATGCGTTTATATGCTGGCATCTGTATAGGATGATGCATGATTGTATTTCCTGTTTACACTGAGTATAGAACCATGGCGTCTGATCGCCATGGTAACTTAGTCCGGTTTTTGAGCTCCCTGATTGGCCACAATCCAGACCAGTCAGGTACTTAAACCGGCCTGAACGTCGTGTAGCCACGCCCTCTGTTGAAGTCAGGAAGTGACGAAACGCGTCAGGGCGTGGCCTACACGACGTTTGACCGGAAGTGTCGTTTGCGTTCCACCAGCGCTAACCACCCACCCGGAAGTGACGCGAAGTGTCAGCAGAGACACACACACGCTGATCCAGGAGGAACGTTACTGCTGCTGTGGCCAAGTGGAGGATTGCCACCTACCCATTCCCCACACGCAAGTGATTACTTTACATGCTGTTTTAAAGAATGCTTATTGTACGTTTTTTTCTTAAAGGGGAAGTTGTAGGGTTTATTTGCTTTTAATGTTGTGAAATAAAAACGGGATTACGCTATGGATGCCATTCTCTCCGCTTTTTTATGACCATCATTGCGAGCTGATTCCCCTTTGAACCCCTGATTCCTTGTTGCTGATACCTAAAATCTGAGGAAGAGACCAGACCCTTTATAACGGTGGATGTGTGACGCGTCCTGGGCAGTGGTAGCCATAGTGATACCTTATATCTTAAGGCCTGTTTAAATTGTCATTCCGGTGAGTTTAACCCCCTGAGGGGAGAGTGCCTCACGTGGTGAAGCTGTCAGTAACGGTGCTTGGATATACAACTGTATACACTATATATCACAAGGAAAGTCACTACCGATTGAACTGTGCACTACTTTCTCAGAAACACTCAAGGACTATCTACTAGTACAATACTGTTTATGACACAGATTCATGGACTTTGCACAGAAAGATTTAATTATCTCACTGTTTTAGCGCTGTTTTTAGTATTTTATCTCACTATTATCAACGTTTGATTTTATACTATCATGTTAATTTAATTATTACAATAATAACATACGTTTGCAATAATAAATAACATATAATTATTGTATACACCCTCATAGTGTGGATCCCTACATCTGAGCATCAAGGCTTTGGTTCTCCAGTATAGTAAAGCGTTAAGCTACCAACTACACCCTTTACTATCATCTACCCCAGTGAGTACATTGGAGTATATGCAGAGATGTTATCAATCTCTAGCTGAATAGAATGTATGATGTACCAATCATTTCTCGTATACTTATAATCATTTTTTTCTTATTCTTACCACCAGTTACCGGTTATGTCCCCATATCCCCCCCCCCCCCGCATAGCAGTGCCCAACCTCTAGGGTCTCATCTTTGGTGAGTACACCCAATAGAGGTGGTGTCGCTGTTCTTTGGCGGCCTATGGTGTCCATATCCCCTCCCTCCTCTTTCCACCAGGGGGGTACATGTGGAGCTACTTTAGGGGCCCGTCAGCGTGAGCGAGTGGAGGGACTCTCGGTCTGGGCACTGTATCAGTAAGTGTGCTTCATCTCTATCTATGCAAATGATTATGAAAACCAGTGTGTGTATATGATACATATGTACAAAAGTGGCATTAAGTAATACAATGTCTTCTTCAACTAGAACAAAAGCTCCTGAGGAAGCGACCCAGTAGTCGCGAAACATGTCGAGCACAAGTTTCTTCTTTTAATCGGTGGGACCGACGACCAACCCTCTTCAGGGCAAGTCCACATTCCAGTGGGAGAATCACATGGTGTCAACTATATTTACACCAACCCCACGCTCAGCGAATTATTGTGTGGTACTGTAACACCCATAGGGGGAGTCTCTCGGATCTTTCACCTTTTTTAGCCCTAAATATTGTTTTTGTCAATATTGGCGTGATTGTGTATTGTTTTATCTATATATATTTTTCAATAAATTTTGTACTAAAAATATTTTTCAAAACAAGTGCCTATAAAGTCCATTCTTCTTTCCTTTTCTCCATTGGAAAAGGCCAAAAAATTCTAGACAATATGTAGGATGTGGCACTCACATATACGATAGGTGTTTTAGATTGCCACCTTGGGACGCAGCAATCTATTTCTTGATGTCTTGTAGAACATAGACAGGTAACCTTGTTCTGCAATGAGGTATTTGAGTATCTGAGGGTTGGTGAAACTGATGAGGTGTCCCAACACAACATAAATGAATGTCTCTTGTAGTGAAAGTGGTTCTAAAGGCTCAGTGTTGTTTGCCTTCATACATTCTTTGCATGGAGGTAACAAAAAAAACCTGTGTGCAGCAGCCCCACAGCACTCCTAATACTTGCCTGAGCCCCATCTCGATCCAGTGAAGTGCATGAGAGTCTCGGCTCTTCTGGGACTCACTCCTCATTGGCTGAGGCAGCAGCGGGAGTCATTGTCGATCACAGCCAGTGAGCCAATCAGGAGGGGGAGGGATCGGGGGTGACCCGTGGCTCTGTGTGTAAATTGACAAGGGGGAAGGGACGAGTACTGATTTTTTTATTGGTTCCCACTTCCGCAATACTCAGCAAGAGGTGATGTCCCTTGCCCCGCCCCTTCCCCCCCACAGCCTCCTGGGACACATCACATGTTCCAGCAAGCTGCAGGACCATTTACAGAACAGAGCACCAGATTGTGCATGTACAGTGGGGAGCCGGGATAACGACATATTCGGCGACCCATCGCAGTTTTCTACGGGAGTGACGTTCGGTCGCCGCCATCTTGCTACACCCCACACTCGTCCACAGTAAGGATACACTAAGAAGGGGGAAAGCGGACATCTTGTTACACCCACCAGAATTTTGCATTTTATACTTATTTATAACAGTAAAGGCAGTTTATATAGTGAAATACAGTACTTGCAACTCCGTCTGACTACTTAGATCTTGAATTTTAAAAGCAGCGAACTTCTATCAGATTAGCAAACCTGTGAGATTAGCAGGGTTGCCGCTGCTTTTAAAATTCAACATCTAAGTACTCAGACAGAGTTCCAAGTCCTGTATTTCACTATATAAACTGACTTAACTGTTATAAATACGTGTAAAATGCAAAACTCAGATGGGTGTACCAAGATGTCCGCTTTCCCCCTTCTTAGTGTATCCTTACTGTGGACGAGTGTGGGGTGTAGCAAGATGGCGGCGATGGAACGTCACTTCCGTAGCAAACTGCGATTGGTCGCCGAATATGTCGTTACACCCGGCTATGGTTCCTCCAGGAAGCAACATTCAACTCCCATATCAAAGATGGCGGTGCTGGGGACCTGCAGTGGTAAGGAGAACCGGCTGGGGAAGACAGTGCTGGACTCCAGGCACTGGTCAGGACCTGATTTTTGAAAATCAGCAGCTTCAGTACTGAAGTTCCTCTTTAATGATGTAGCTCTTGTGCAAATTTCTAAGATAATAAAAACAGAAAAATGCTATACAGAATGAGATCTGAAAAACCTCTGGCTTTGATCAAGAGATTAGACGCTTGGTACACCTGCTATATCTGAAGCTGGCTAAACTGGACAAATTTCGATCCATCTATGGGAAGGCTTGTTGTACTAAAGTTGATCCATCAGTCGACTTTAGTACAACCAGCCTGTTGCTTTTTTTATTATTATTTTTTTTTTTTTAGGTTGATCACTGCCAACTAGACATGTGCACTGCCCAAAAATTCGTTCATTTTCGTTTTCAATTCATTCTTTTTTTTTTTTTTTTTCGGGTCATTCGTAAATTTGTACATTCGTAAATTAGAAAATTCATATTCGTAAATTCGTACATTTTGTAAATTAGAAAATTCGTAATTTGGAAATTTATATTCCTAAATTCGTGCATTTGGAAATTAGAAAATTCGTAAATTTGGAAATTAGAAAATCCAAAAATTAGAAAATCTGAAAAAGTAAATAACTATTAAATTAGGTATAGGTATTGTGATTTCCTTTCAAATTTGTCTGTTAGTGAACGTAACAAATACAAATTTATCCAAAGTTATGACTTATCTGAAATAACGAATGCCGCATCTAAACAAATGGAAGGGAACAAATAAATAACAAATAATAATAAAACGTTTTTATTATTATTATTGTTTATTATTAATTCATTACATTCCATTTGTTTAGATACGGCATTCGTTATTTCAGATAATTCGTAACTTGGGATAAATTTTGTATTTGTTACGTTCACTAACAGACAAATTTGAAAGGAAATTATAATACCTATAATTTAATAGTTAAGTTATTATTAGGTAATTTTTTCAGATTTACGAATGTGCGAATTTACAATTTTTTTAATATTCGAATTTACGAATATTCTGAAAAATTTTGTTAAATGGGTTTTCGTTAATTCGGATATTTCGGTCGTGCGACGTGGCTCCCAAACAAAATTGACGTCCTTTTTTCCCCCCCACAAATAGAGCTTTCTTTTGGTGGTATTTGATCGCCCCTGCGGTTTTTATTTTTTGCGCTATAAACAAAAAAGAGCAACAATTTTGAAAAAAACGCAATATTTTTTATTTTTTGCTATAATAAATATCCCCCAAAAATATATAAAAAAACATTTTTTTTTCCTCAGTTTAGGCCGATACGTATTCTTCTACATATTTTTGGTAAAAAAAATCGCAATAAGCGATTGATTGGTTTGTGCAGAAGTTATAGCGTTTACAAGATAGGGGATAGTTTTATAGCATTTTTATTAATATTTTTTTTTTTTTTTATTAGTAATGGCGGCCATCAGCGATTTTTTTATTGTGACTGCGACATGGCGGACACATCGGACATTTTTGACACATTTTTGGGACCATTGTCATTTATACAGAAATCGGTGCGATTTAAATGCATTGATTCCTGTATAAATGACACTGGCAGTGAAGGGGTTAACCACTAGGTGGCAGTGTAGGGGTTAAGTATGCCTAGGGGTGTGTCTCTTACTGTGGTGGGTCGTGGCTGTCAGCTAGTGAATGCTGATCTCTGCTCCAATCACAGGGAGCAGAGATCGGTGTCACTAGTTGCCAGGCAGTACGGGGAGATGCTGTTTATTTCCGCATCTCCCTGTTCAGCCTTCCCGTGAGACGATCGAGTCCGTGGGACCCGCGACCGGCCTCACGGCCGATGGCATGGGTGCCATTAAAAAGGGACTTGTATATACGCCCTTATGCATGTCCGTGCCATTATGCCGACGTACATCGGCGTGCGCCGGTCGGGAAGCGGTTAAAGGAAAGAAAATTGCGTAATGTATGGCCTGCCTTAGGAGTGTGTTAGTAGGCAGGCCATAGATTATGCGATTTTCTTTCCTTTCACCCTATCACAGAAAGTAGTCCCTAAGGCTACTTTCACACTGAGGCACTTTACAGGCGTTACATCGCTAAAATTAGCGCCTGTAAAGAGCCTCTCCTGTCTCTCCAATGTGAAAGCCCGAGGAGTTTGCACACCTAAAGTGCCCCTGCCTATTGAAAACAATAGCAGTTTTAACCCTTTATCGTCCGCTAGCGGGGGTTAAAACCACCCCGCTAGCGGCCAAATAGCGCTGTTTTTCCACGGACGCCTGCCCGCCCCAGTGTGAGTGTAGCCTAACAGTCAGTCTGGGAAACTCATTTCTTCTGCTTAGTCACGACCTTCTGTCCTTGTAGCTCCTGCCTGTATGTGCACATAGAAACCTGAGCTGATCGGTTAACCACACGCCTTGTCTAGCTTCCTCTTACTTGCCATTGACCAGTACAGCATTCTCGCACCTGCAACCTCTGACCCAATCTGATTATATTTGTCACATTGACTTTTTTTCCTCCTGTGTTATACACACTTATTTGCGGCACTCACATCGTAGTTTCCTTCCTGGCTGATCAATATCTAAATAGATCTCTTTGGTTTGAAAGTCTGCAGGATGTCACACAATGATTAGGTCTATGCTGATCTTTATAGATCTTTAGTGAGACCTCATTTACAGTTCGGAGAATGACAGAAATATTAATTTTCACAGTCTGTGGCTTCAGTGTTATTTTATATCTTTTTGTCAGATGTTACTATGGTATACTGAAGTATAATTGTAAGCATCTCATTGGTGTCAAAGGCTTTTATTGACAATTACATTAAGTTTAGGGTTGTCCCGATACTAATATCTCTACCTATACCGAGCATTTGCCCGAGTACTTGTACTCGGGCAAATGCTCCGACGCTTCAAGTTACAAGCACCAATTAGATTTCAATAAAGCCTGACAGCCGCTTCTCCGCTTCTCTCCCCCCCTTTTCAGCTGCTTTAGTGAAATCTACACAGTGGTGATCAGTGCTTGTAACTGCCCCCAAAGCCCAACCGATCACCGCTGACTGTCCCTGTATCCTCCTCGGTGTCCCCCTCCTCTGCTCTCCTCCTCGGTGTCCCCCTCCTCTGCTCTCCTCCTCGGTGTCCCCCTCCTCTGCTCTCCTCCTCGGTGTCCCCCTCCTCTGCTCTCCTCCTCGGTGTCCCCCTCCTCTGCTCTCCTCCTCGGTGTCCCCCTCCTCTGCTCTCCTCCTCGGTGTCCCCCTCCTCTGCTCTCCTCCTCGGTGTCCCCCTCCTCTGCTCTCCTCCTCCTCCTCGGTGTCCCCCTCCTCTGCTCTCCTCCTCCTCCTCGGTGTCCCCCTCCTCTGCTCTCCTCCTCCTCCTCGGTGTCCCCCTCCTCGGTGTCCCCCTCCTCGGTGTCCCCCCCGGTGTCCCCCTCCTCGGTGTCCCCCTCCTCTGCTCTCCTCCTCGGTGTCCCCCTCCTCGGCTCTCCTCCTCGGTGTCCCCCTCCTCGGTGTCCCCCTCCTCGGTGTCCCCCTCCTCGGTGTCCCCCTCCTCGGTGTCCCCCTCCTCTGCTCTCCTCCTCGGTGTCCCCCCTCCTCTGCTCTCCTCCTCGGTGTCCCCCTCCTCTGCTCTCCTCCTCGGTGTCCCCCTCCTCTGCTCTCCTCCTCGGTGTCCCCCTCCTCTGCTCTCCTCCTCGGTGTCCCCCTCCTCTGCTCTCCTCCTCGGTGTCCCCCTCCTCTGCTCTCCTCCTCGGTGTCCCCCTCCTCTGCTCTCCTCCTCGGTGTCCCCCTCCTCTGCTCTCCTCCTCGGTGTCTCTCCCTCCTCTGCTCTCCTCCTCGGTGTCTCTCCCTCCTCTGCTCTCCTCCTCGGTGTCTCTCCCTCCTCTGCTCTCCTCCTCCTCCTCGGTGTCTCTCCCTCCTCTGCTCTCCTCCTCCCCCCTCCTCCCTCCTCCCCCCTCCTCCCTCCTCCCTCCTCCTCCTCCTCCTCCCTCCTCTGTGTCTCTCCCATGTCCTCCTCGATCTTTCAGGATGGAGAGCGAAGGTAGGAGCCAGTAAATCTAGCTCTTTCCTTTTCCAAATGAACAGTCAGTGATAACTGACTCTGTCCATTCACATAACTGAAACATCGTAACCTGTGTTTACGATGCTTCCGTTTGAGTGGAGAGGAGCCTCTGTCTCCTCTCCATTCATTTTCAGTGCAGCTGATGCTGCTGAAAAGGGGAATGGAAAACGTGTCCTCAGTCCCTTTCCCTGTCTCAAAGGGGAGATGTCAGGGGTCTGTTAAGACCCCTGATATCTTACCAAAGCCCCCCAACACGGCTAATAATAATAATTAAAAAAAAGAATTGCAATAAATAAAATAAAAAAATTTATTGTAAAAAATAAAATAAATACACTGACACTGTCCACTCCCCCCCCCCCACACCCCCTTTAAAAAATAACAAAATAAATTGTAAAAAATAATTAAAAAAAATGTATTATAAAATTGTAAAAACAAACTACTGACACACATGCCACTGTCGCATGACATTAAAAAAAAAAAAAAAAAGTATCGGTACTATTCGGTCTTAAAGTGGTATCGGGACAACCCTAATTAAGTTTATGCACGGATTCAATGTTTGCATTGTTGACCCTTTTTTAAAGACCTCTGCAATTCATCCCCCTGGCATGATGTCATTTTCTGGGCCACATCCTGATTGATGGCAGCCATTCTTGCATAATCAATGCTTGGAGTTTGTCAGAATTTTTTTTTTTTTTTTTTTTTGGTTTTTATGTTCACCCACCTCTTGAGGATTGACCACAAGTTCTCAATGGGATTAATGTCTGGGAATTTTCCATGGACCCAACATTTCGATGTTTTTTTTCCCCCAAACCACTTGGTTATCATTTTTGCCTTATGGCAAGGTGCCTCCATCATGCTGGAAAGGGCATTGTTCATCACCAAACTGTCCTTGGATGGTTGGTTGGGAGAAGTTGCTCTCGGAGGATGTCTTTGTATAATTCTTTATTCATGGCTGTGTTCTTAGGTAAAATTGTGAGTGAACCCCCCACTCCCTTGGCTGAGAAGCAACCCCACACATGAATGGTCTCGGGATGCTTTACCGTTGGCATGACACAGGACTGATGGTAGCGCTCACCTTCGGACAAACCTTCGTCTTCTCCGGACAAAGTTTTTTTTTCTGGATGCTCCAAACAATCGGAAAGGGGATTCATCAGAGAAAATGACTTTAGCCCAGTCCTCAGCCGTCCAATGCCTGTACCTTTTGCAGAATATCCGTCTGTCCCTGATGTTTTTCCTGGAGGCTGGTGGCTTCTTTGCTGCCCTTCTTGACACCAGGCCATCCTCCAAAAGACTCCTCACTGTGCGTGCCGATGTCATCACACCTGCCTGCTGCCATTCCTGAGCAAGCTCTGCACTGGTGGTGCCCCGATCCCGTGACTGAATCAACTGTAGGAGACTGTCCTGGCACTTGCTAAACTTTCTTGGGCACCCTGAAGCCTTCTTCACAAATGCAGTGGAAATGTCTTTTTATGGGATTAGGTTCATTTTCAATGCAAAGAGGGACTTTGCAATTAATTGCAATTCATCTGATCACTCTTCATAACATTGTGGAGTATTTGCAAATTGCCATCCTAAAAACTGAGGGTGCAAACTTTGTGAAAATTTTATATTTGTCATTCTCAAAACTTTTGGCCAGGGCTGTAGAATATTGTGTAATATAGAGTATTGGGGACCTCCCTCACAGAAAGATATTGATAAGATAGAACAAGTCCAGAGATGGGTAAACAAAATGGTGAAAGGTGTGGGGGATAAAACCTATCGAGAGCGACTTCAGGAACTTAATATGTACAGTTTGGAGGAAAGAAGGGAAAGGGGAGACATGACTGCAACCTTTAAATATATCGGGTGAATAAGGTTCAGGAGGGCAGTATTTTCAATATGAACGAAAAATCTGAATATGAACAATATATGAACGAAAAATCTTGAACACTGGGACATGATCTCAAACTAACTGGAGGAAAGTTCAAAACTAATTCTAGAAAGTATCTCTCGGGTTAACCAACATACAGTCCCCTTTAAAGACAAATGGGAAAGGGATGTGGAAAACATAACAGCAACCCAGTGGTAGAGGATCCTTGAGTTAGCACCATGGGTTTCTCTTTCCCCATCCCAAAAGATGTCACACCTGTTTCTTCTCTAGAGCCTACTACACTCATCAAAAACTTTTCCTTTTTGGGCAAAGACAAGATGCTTTTTGCCCTAGATGTGGAAGGACAGAGGGGGATATGATCCATATGTTCTGAAGATGCCCCAAGCTATTTCGCTACTGGATGGAGGTGGTGGAAACAATAGTCCAGGTCTTTGAAGTCCCTATAGATATGGAACCTAGGGTGTGCGTACTGGGGTGGATAAGTGGTAAGGGTAGGCCAAAAGACACCAACCTGGCAATTCTTCAATCTTTATTTCAAGCTAGGAAACTCATTGCCCAGAGATGGCAGTCCTCCATCCAGTAGGGAATGGGAACAAAATATGAATACGATGATCCTAAAGGAAAGAACGTTGTATATCAGGCAGGGTTGTGTTATGAAATTCGAAAAGATTTGAAAAATGTGGTGTGAGAAAAGGGTACCATAGCAGGGATTACAAACGAGATGAATTGAAACAAGGAGATAAGCTGTAAGAAGAATGGAGGTGTGAATGAAGAGGGTTTAAGAGTGATTGATGTGTGAATTATGGCAATTATGGAAGAGCTACTTCGTAGATCAGAAGTAACATATAGGGACTGATGTGGTTACTCAAGAAGGGGGGAGCTCCTAAAAAAACTCATTGTGGATCCCTTCTTTTTTTTTTTCCTCTCCTGGGGGTTGTGTACTCCTTCTTCTTCTTCTTCTTTTGTTATTTTTTATTTATTTATTTTTTTTTAAATGTAAGAATGTGATGTCTGTTTTGTAAAGTTGAAAAATTAATTAATAAAAATATAAAGTAAAAAAAAAAAAAAGAAAGTATTACTCTACTGAATCGCTAGTTGATGCTTGTAATAAACTTTCAGCAGAGGTAGTGAGACAGTTTACAGTAAATGGTTTCAAACATAATCTATACTCCAAAAAAAAAGTAGGCAGACTCGATAGGCCACTTCACTTTTTTATCTTTTTAAACACTGTATTTGTCTGTTAAAAAAAATAAAATCAACACAGAAATGGTTTGTGCTGAATCCATGACCTATTTATTTACAAACAAGCCTCATGTGATCACCATGGCATAACTGACATGGTGATCACATGATCAGGACCATGCTGATTGGTTCCAAGTTTAGGACAGGATGGGGGTAGACATGCCTGGAAACGCTAGTCTACAAATTGTGGGCAGGAAGTGTTTTGACTCCTTTTTTTGTATTGTGTTCCAGGTATCTGGAGAATGAGCCGTTTGCTGATGTCCATCGTGTGAAGGGTGTAAAGGGCGTATATATCGCCAATGTGTTGAACAAGCCGCCCTCCAAAGAGAACGTGGCTACCGTCATCACCTTCGATAAAGGCGGAACCTGGGAGTTTCTTTCGACTCCCGGATATAACAGTTACACGGACACCACCCACTGCCCGGTGAGTTCTCACACAGATCTTCTGTCGTAGGAGGTTTATGGAAGGGACTTTTGGAAAGTCACCACTATGACATATGTATATAAAAAAAAAACAAATCTATTTTTATTACAATCTTAACACACTAAAAAAATACATGCAACAGTAAATGCAAAATATGCACAGGACGATAGGACTTCCGTCATACAAGGAAAAGCTCTAGGTCCCCCAAAAAATTGTGGGTATTCCTACGCGTTTCAACTCGTCGGGGTGTTCTTACACGTTTCGACTCGTCAAGAGCAACAGATTGAAAAACTGTTACATATGGCAGAGAGCACATGCATGCAAGAGCAGCGGGATCCCTCCAAAGCCTCCACAAGTAGAAAACAATTCAAAGGACTTAAATTTCACATTTCTGTGCTTGTAGTCACGTGGATAATGGAAATGATCATCATTGTGCAGCATAGTGGGGAGATGAATCAAGAGCACATAGCCGTGGGGGGAACACCTCACAAACTCCCTGGTAAAGTTGTTGATGCTTTTGCCAGATATAGTATTGTATCAACTTGTAGAGTAGCCAAAAGATACTCCAAGGAGCGTCTATGATATCAGGGAGTAGAAAACAAACCGTCTCCTGGACAACAAGCGTAGTGAAGGGTTCAGCAGTCTGCTCTCATAGCCTGTCTTGTTATGCTTCTATTAACTCTCGCAACCTAAAGTCACCTAAACTGGCATAATAAATGATCACACCAATATAGCAAAACTCACCCTTGGCAGAGAAAGCTGAATGCTCGCCCACCGCCTCCTGCAGATACCTCTGTTGGTTCTTCAGAATGGCGTAGTATGGCTCTTGGCTTTCTTCCACAAACTTTGCATATTCGATTTTAGTGCTCAGGAGCCTTAAAACAACCCATTTACACGTATAGATCATAAACTTCTATATAGTGGAAAATAACTATCTGAATTTTTTGTGAAAATTATCTATACACTATCAAGGTGAACTGAAAATCGCAAGCACTGGAAAGGTTTACAATATTGTGTGGAAAGGAGGCACAGAAGCTTTGCAATAGAAAATTGGGATTAATTGCAGCAAAAGTATTTTATGGACTAGGGTTTCACTGATACCTGTGTGTGTGTGTGTGTGTTAGTTTTTTTTTGTTTTTTCTGGCAAGTATGAGTACTAGGGGTGCACCGAATGGGTTTTTTGGTGCCGATACTGAAAATAAAAAAATACACTAGGCCGGAAACCGATACCAAAACTTATTTAAAAAAAAAATAAAAATTGTTTATACAGGAGATGGTCAGCAACTGGGGACATGGTACAGGAGATGGTCAGAAACTGGGGACATGGTACAGGAGATGGTCAGCGACTGGGGACACGGTACAGGAGATGGTCAGCGACTGGGGACACGGTACAGGAGATCAATGCACCTTTACCAGTGTCCCCAGTAGTGCAGCCTCACCAGTGTCCCCATTGCAGCCTGTGAAGGGAGAGGGGATCCACCGCCGCCTGTTTGATTAAAGCGCTGGGAACTTCAGAGCTTTCATTTCAATAGCTGTGTGTTCCCCGCTGTGCGCTGTCACATACAGCCCCTCCCCCTTGTCCAGGCACTTTGATAGACAGATCACCCGTCCAATCCTGAGACGGGTGATCTGTCTATCAAAGTTCCCCAGACAAGGGGGAAGGGCTGTATGTGACACACAGCTATTGAAATGAAAGCTGTGATGTTCCCGGCGCTCTAATCAAACAGGCGGCGACGGCTCTCCTCTCTTCTACGCTATAGGAAGCCCCCCTGATAGGCGGCACCAGGGGCGGGGGGGCGTTCCATTATCGGCTGTTTTTTTTCTTTCGGCAAGCTCCTGAAAAGGCCATTTTCGGCTGAAATGTTTCGGCGGCCGAAATTTCGGTGCATCCCTAATGAGTACCGATACTTTCGGTCAAGTACTCGCAGATACCGAGTCCCTGATACCTTTACAGTGGGATTTGAGCCCATACAAAATTAATGGACTTAAATCGCACTGCAAAGAATCGCATGTGATCTGAACAGGAATGCGGTGTGATTAGTGTTTCCGAATCGCACGCAGTTTCTCTCACCACTTTTGTGTGATCCCAGTATAGAAGGACGAGGAAGCGCCATCTAAGGGGTGCAGCAATGGGCAAACAGTTTTTTATGAAATATTTTTTTTTTTTATCACAACTCACAAGTTAAAAGTACATAATACTCTATCTTTCATGTCAAATCCAAAACCTTGGCTGCTTGCGGCGCTCACAGGGCTGGAGTAGCTGTGGGAGGTTCCAGGACCCCTGTAGGTATAGGGCGGAAGTGATGTCCGCTTTAGGGACGGATCGTCTATACATCGCCTTCAGTCCTTTTGAGCATCGTCAGCTGCTGTGGTTTTGGATTGGACATGCAAGGTAAATTGTGTACTTTTAACATGCGAGTTGTGATAAAAAAATTTTTTTTTTTTAATAAACTGTTTGCCCATTGCTGCGCATTCGAAGATAGTTTCCCTGTCTTTCTATACTGGGATCACGCAGGAGCGGTGGGAGAAATCGCATGCAATTTGGACAGGAATTGCACCTCATTCCTGTTTAACCACTTCCCTACCGGGCTTTTTCTGGCACTTCTCTCCTTCATGGAAAAATCATAATTTTTTTGCTAGAAAATTACTCAAAACCCCCAAACATTATATGTTTTTTTTTTTTGCAGACACCCTAGGGAATAAAATGGCGGTCATTGCAAGTATTTGCGCAGTAATTTTTCAAACGCTTTTTTTTGGGAAAAAAACGGTTTTGTGAATATAAAAATAACAAAACCGTAAAGTTAGCCCAATTTTTTTATATAATGTGAAAGATGTTACGCTGAGTAAATAGATACCGAACATGTCAAGCTTTAAAATTGGGCACAATCATGGAATGGCGCCGAACTTCGGTAAATAAAAATCTCCATAGGCAACGCTTTAAGATTTTTTTTACAGTTTAGAGTTACAGAGGAGGTCTAGTGCTAGAGTTGTTGCACGCGCTCTAACGCATGCGGCGATACCTCACATGTGTGGTTTGATTTGAGCGGCGTTTACATATGTGGGCGGACTTGCGTGTGCGTTCGCTTCTGAGCTTGAGCTACCGGGGACAGGGGCGTTTTTTTTTTTTATTTTTTAAATTTTTTAAATTTTTACACTTTTTTAAAAAATGTTTTTTTTTTTTTTTAATCACTTTTATTCCTATTACAAGGAATGTAAACATCCCTTGTAATAGGAATCTATGTGACAGGTCCTCTTTATGGAGAGATGTGGGGTCAATAAGACCCCACATCTCTCCTCCAGGCTGGAAAGCATGAGATCGGTAAAAAACAAATGTGTTTTACTTCTAGGTACCGGGTGTGACATCATAACGTCACGCCCAGGCCTCCGACGGTCATAGAGATGACTGGTGACCATCTGGTCACCGGAAATCTCTATGCTCGTCATCCGGCAGCAGGCGATTTTTTTTTTTTTGTTTTCTCCGGGCCCCCGATGGCACGGGAGAGCCCGGAGAAGCACTGGATGGGACGCCCCCCTCCCGTTGCCTATAAGAACGATGTGGCGGAATTGCCGCTATGATTGTTCTTATGGTGCACAGAATCGCCGGCAGAAAATTAGAATATCTGAATAATGTCTGTAGCTTCAGGCATCATTCAGCTATTCCCATTGAAAGTCAAGGACGTCATATGATGTCCTTGGGCGGGAAGTGGTTAAACAAAGACTTGGGGGGCGGCAATTGGCTGCAAGTACTGATCAGGTGCTCTTTTTCCAGCATGCTCCTTCGATGACAGAAGACGGTCTAATGACCGGCTTTTAGACCGTTGTACACACTGACCGAAAGTCAGCCGATTTCTGCTGAACAGGCCAATTTTTGACCAGTGTGTACCCAGCTTAACAGATTTGTCCTCGGAGAATAGAGGGAAATAAAAGGGCAATTTTGTATTTGTATACATATAATCATTTTTCTGGCTCATTGTCTCCTGTGTATTCTTCTGCTGTGTTTTCAGAGCCCAAAGGACTGTCACCTGCACCTGGCACAGCCTCGCAGTCAGTTGACCGCCCAGGGGCGCGTCATGCCTATTGTCTCGAAGGATTCAGCCCCAGGGATAATCGCAGCGACTGGTATGTTTTATAATGGCAGCCGTCTGGTCAAAAGCCAAGGGATAAAATCCAAAACTGAAAACAGTGGGATTGTTTATGAAACCAGCTTATGGTCAGAATCTGACCGAATTTCATGCGCTACTTTTTCAGAATTGCCTAAATACTATATAATTAAACCCACTGTTTAAAATCTGATAATTACCTCATTCCAATGAAGTTGCACAGTAATTCTAAACGTTGTTTCTCTCTCCAGGTTCTGTTGGGAGGGACACAATCGGTAAAATTAATCTGTATGTTTCCAGCAGTGCTGGTGTTCGATGGCGAGAGGTAATTTTGTGTTATCTTCCTTGGTCATAGTCATGCAAAATGCCTTATTTATAACTTTTGCAGGAAAGTGCCCATGGGACTTTGAGTAACGCCAAGAAAAAGTTAATGCCAACTAGAAAATGCATTTCCTGGAGAAAATGCGTGGGAATGCTGAATAGCATCAAAACTGCCCCATCATATTGCCCCCATCAAAACTGCCCCATCATATTGCCCCCATCAAAACTGCCCCATCATATTGCCCCATCATATTGCCCCATCATATTGCCCCATCATATTGCCCCCATCATATTGCCCCCATCAAAACTGCCCCCATCATATTGCCAACATCAAAACTGCCCCATCATATTGCCAACATCAAAACTGCCCCATCATATTGCCAACATCAAAACTGCCCCATCATATTGCCAACATCAAAACTGCCCCATCATATTGCCAACATCAAAACTGCCCCATCATATTGCCAACATCAAAACTGCCCCATCATATTGCCAACATCAAAACTGCCCCATCGTATTGCCAACATCAAAACTGCCCCATCGTATTGCCAACATCAAAACTGCCCCATCGTATTGCCAACATCAAAACTGCCCCATCGTATTGCCAACATCAAAACTGCCCCATCGTATTGCCAACATCAAAACTGCCCCATCGTATTGCCAACATCAAAACTGCCCCATCGTATTGCCAACATCAAAACTGCCCCATCATATTGCCAACATCAAAACTGCCCCATCATATTGCCAACATCAAAACTGCCCCATCATATTGCCAACATCAAAACTGCCCCATCATATTGCCAACATCAAAACTTGCCCCATCATATTGCCAACATCAAAACTTGCCCCATCATATTCCTCTATTACAGGGATATGCAATTAGCGGACCTCCAGCTGTTGCAAAACTACAAGTCCCATCATGCCTCTGCCTCTGGGTGTCATGCTTGTGGCTGTCAGAGTGCTGCTATGCCAGATGGTAGTTCTGCAACAGCTGGAGGTCCGCTAATTGCATATCCCTGCTCTATTATAAATCAGTACATGGTGTGTCTGTGCTCTCCCCCACCGCCCATCACTGTGTATAAGAAGCTTTGATAACCATGGAAACAAAACGGACTACAAAAGCCTGGATGCCCTAAATTGAATTCAATTTCCTGAAATGATCACTAAACTTAAACGGCTTTTTCACAGAAACTGTAAAAGATATCAAAAAGATATAGCCAGATAGCTGAATATTTTGTGAACATTTTAAAGTTTGTTTGGCGTCTGTAGGTGAAAGTATGAAGGAGCTGAAACTTTTGGTAGCGGAAGAAGATTTTAAGGATTTTAAGCATGCAGTCATTGTGTTAAAGTGTTAAAAAGCTTAATATTTTAAAAAGTATAAATAGCCAAAAAAACTTAGGGAATAAAAAGAAGTTGATGATAAATAAACGAATAACAATAGTGGGACTGCTGAAGCATTCCCACTAAATATTACATAAAAAGTGCAAAGTTTATTCTAAGTTCAAGATTATAACCAGACATAGTGAATGGTAAATATGTCGAAAATATCCGGATATAGGTTGATACATATTGGTTAGGTTTCATAGGTGTGCGTAGCCTATAGCATTAGGGTGTGTACCCCAAAGCTCAAACACATATCTGTGTGTGTATATATATATATATATATATATATATATATATATATATATATATATATATATATATATATATATATATATATATATATATATATATATATATATATATATATATATATATATATATATATATATATATCTCTCTCTCTCATACACACACACACACACACACACACACACACACACACACACACACATACATATATATATATATATATATATATATATATATATATATATATATATATATATATATACATACATACATACATACATACATACATACATACATACATACATACATACATACACACACACACATACATACACACACATATACATACATACATACACACACATATACATACACACACATACACACACATATACATACATACACACACATATACATACATACACACACATATACATACATACATACACACACATATACATACATACATACACACACATATACATACATACATACACACACATATACATACATACATACACACACATATACATACATACACACACATATACATACACATACACACACACACACACACACACATACACACACACACATACACACACATACACACACACATACACACACACACACACACACACACACACACACACATATATATATATACACACACACACACACACACACACACACACACACACACACACACACACACAAAAAAACACACACACACACACACACACACACACACACATACACACACACACAGGGTCCCCTACTTACAAACATCCGACTTACAAACGACTCTGGGAGGGAGACAACAGGAAGTGAGAGGAAATCCACCCCTAGGAAGGGAAATTCACTCCTGTAAGAGTTAATTAGGGAAACTGATGCTTTATTGCCAATCCTTCCCTAACAACCCAAAATTTTCAAAATCCAATTGTCATTGGGACAGAAGGTGAGGTGAAATCTTCTGAACAGGAGCACAGACAGCAAAACAAATGTTACAGGGGTGATAGCCCTTCTCTGTTATCTAAAAAACTTAAAAATAGAGTTACAATGGAGCTACGCTTAAAAAATTGACCTGTTCCGACTTACAAACAGATTCAACTTAAGAACAAACCTACAGTCCCTATCTTGTTTGTAACCCGGGGACCCCCTGTATATATGTGTATATAATATATAGCAGTAGGGTAATTGATAGTGTCAGTAGAGCAGAGGTTGTTGTCAGGGCAGAGATTAGTGTTAGTAGTTTTATTTTTACAACTTCTTTTGCAATAATTTTTATTTTTTTTTTACAATCTTTTACGAGGCCCATTGGGGGGCTTTGGTGAAATATCAGGGGTCTAAACCAGCCCTTGATGTCTCACTTTTGAGAGAGAAATTCCCCAGTCCCTTTCTTCAGCAGCCAAGCAGCAGGGGATATCTGTGCAGCACAGGGTGATTAGGGTGTGCCCTGGCACACCCTGTGCGCACACGCCTATGTTAGGCATAAATAGTGTTCGAAATGTAGGCAAATAAGTACATAACAGGATATTTTGACACGTTTCGCAAGGCACATTTCTTCAGGAGTCAATCGCCAACATATAACAATATATAACATATGAACGATTTTCAAGAAGAAAAGGAAAGCCAAAAGAATGCTTCAATAGGGCAGGGACATGGGAGAACAAGGGACAGGGTCTGTCCAGGAGCTGAATGAAAGGGGTAGGCCTACCAGCCAAGGCATACAGGGGGACCCAGAAGGACAGGATCCTGGATTGTGTAAAACTGTTGTGCCAACCGGAGGTAGATGCGTGTGTCCACCAAACAGGTGAAAAAAACGTATAACAAGTTCACTTTTACTTTCTTTGTCATCTTTTCATGTATCAAGGCAAATCAGGTAGATTTACAAAGGGTTTTTTTTTTTTTTCTTCCCTCCTGCTGCCTAATGGCTTTGAATAACAGACTTGTCGGTACACATTTACCAGCCTGATGAGTTAGAACAGCCTTTGTTCATCACAGGACACCAAGGACTTTATATTCATGACTTACTTGGGTTAGGCTGCCACCTTCAGGTTGAATGGACACTAGCCAAAAAAAGGCGGGAATCCCCGTCCCAAGCATAACCATTCTAGCGCTGCTAACCTTCAGATTTTAGCTAATGTAATTAGGGTGATTGTGCCTAGAGATGTCTTGCTGAAAGATCTAATTTTAGGGGCTTTTTTCCTAATTTCCTGGCCTATTCCTGCCTTAGTAGAGGAGAGCATCATTTGAAAAGGTAGTTATGGCCAGGAGAGACTGTAATCCGTTCCTTCTCGCAAGAACGGGGACATCGCTGGATCCTGCAGGCAGCGATCTCTGGGGTACAATGTGACCTTGCTTGTGGGGAGTTGGGTCAGGTCCAGGGCAACCAATGCCCTGGAGTTCAGTTGAGTCCCTGAAGGTCTGGTGGGACCCACCAGCCGTGAAAAGTTGAAGACTGGCCTTTGGGCTTTGCAGCCGGTCTGGCCAAATGATATGTTGGCGCATATGGCAGCCTTTCCCCAAAAGGTGTTCCCTATGTGGGGGGTGTTGTGGGTTTTCTGTGTGAAGCTTTATAGGGGCACAACAGAGTGGTGACAGTGTCATGTGTGTTTGTGCATGCCCGGGTACCATTTTACTGGTACTCAAGGCACAGAAATCAGTGTAATCGCATGCTCCTGGTACACCGCCATGCAGAAACGGCCCCAGCAATCCAGCAGATCATTAACAGAGCTTCTTATATACTGTAGGTGCCAGGCAGCGCAACTATTGAGACACTGGTATATATTGAGGTGATTTGCCACACAGGTGTTCTGGTTTAGGCCAGTTAGACAATCCTCTCAGTTGAGTAGCCACTCCCTTACAGCTGGGGTCTCAAACTGGCGGCCCTCCAGCTGTTGCGACAACTACAAGTCCCATCATGCCTCTGCCTGTGGGAGTCAAGCTTGTAACTGTCAGCCTTGCAATGCCTCATGGGACTTGTAGTTTCGCAACAGCTGGAGGGCCGCCAGTTTGAGACCCGTGCCTTACAGGGTTTCACAGGCCTGTTGACCCTGCACAAGCCATAGCCTCATGCAGGCAAAGATATGGGGGGGGGGGGGGGGGGGGGATGATGGGGTGAGCTTATGTTTCCTTTTGTCTAGGGAGGGGTAGTCTCTGCAGCCATTTTTGGTTTGCAAGATCAGCTCTTTGGGGTTCTCACTGGCTGAAAATGCCTGGACCCAAATGTGGGCGCTTCCTTCAAGATGAGGAGGAGGAAGCTGTCGAGGATCAGGGTTCCTCTTTAGACAAGTCCCCCTGTGAGGAATTTCAGTGGTTCAGGGTTCTCTAACCCAGAAGACTCAGTGGGCCTCCTAGTGTATGCGGTTTGCACTAACTCGAAGCTTCCCTTTCTAGCATACGCTTTTCACTTGCAGGAAGTGTATGCTGATTGGGCTCACTTGAGGAAGGTGTTTTCACTACCAAAGCGATTCAGCAATTCTACAAAAAATGGGGTTCTCTGCCTGTTGACCTGGTGCTTTCTTACTTAAATAAGACCCTGATGGTCTCAGTGGATACGGTCCCAGTCCTAAAGACTAATTCCACCTTTTGCACCATGTTGCGCTTGCATTCATAGGCGTGCACAGGGGGTATGCCTGGGCACAGCCTAATCACTGTGTTGCATTGCTGATTACCCCTACTAACCCCTCCCTTGTTACCCCCCCCCCCCCCACCCTGCAGTGTTGCAGACTTCTCTCCTCTCCCCCCGGCTGCTGCGGGAGATGTTTCAATATGGAGAGCAGGGGAAGGGGCTAGTACCGTATATACTCGAGTATAAGCCAAGCTGTTTCAGCACATTTTTTTTGTGCTGAAAATGCCCCCCTCGGCTTATACTGGATTCAAGCACTTTTCTACAGCAGAGAATGACATTTTCCGACCAGACTTTGGGGCCCCTTATCTCGGGGCCACTTGGTGCTAGGAACCCCAATTTTGTGTGCAAACCCAGTGGAACCAACACTACACCATATCCATATTTGGGGTTCCTAGCACCAAGTGGCCCAAGAGATATAAAACCCTAAATTTTGGCTGCAGCTAGGGGGGGCATCTAGGAACCCTTAACTACCAAGTTTGGGGGACCTATGACTGCAAATGGGCACAGTGAGGCATGCAAATGGGCACATTGTTGACCCTCTTTTCCACTTACAGTAGCTGCGCATTTCTCACCCTAGGCTTATACTGGAGTCAATACATTTTCCCAGTTTTTTTGTGGTAAAATTAGGTGCCTCGGCTTATATTCGGGTCGGCTTATACTCTAGTATATATGGTAAATAGTTATTTTTTTCATATGAACACAGTGAGCACACTCGTTCACTGTGTCCATTCATAACTGAAGCATAGGGAAATGTGTTTAGTATGCTTCAGTTTGTGAATGAACAGGAAGCCGCTGAGCACAGAGCACTTCCCATTCATTCATTGTCTGGTGCAGCTGTGGCTGCAGAGAAAGGCATGTGTGTTTGAGCTTTGGGGTACACACCTATGCTTACATTCAGGGTGTAAAATGATGGAAATGTGGCAAAGCAATGTTACCCCTTTTCCTGTCAAGTCCCATTACAGCAGGAGTGTCAGCGCCTCCTAGTGGATTTAGGATTAAGTTGTTCAGGTTTGTAAAGTTGCTACCAGGTCTTCTCTTCCCATGTTTACAAGGTTCTACCAGGTAGATTTTCATGGCTCTGTGGATGCCAGGTTTTGACGAAGGGTCTTGTAGGCGGACACCGTAATTGGTGTCGGCAGGAAGTGCCGCTCATTTATAAAAAAAAAACAAAAAAAAAAAACTTAGATGGGCATCTTGGTGATAGCAGTATACAGAGATATGGGAAATGGTATTGACCTCACACACATATTCACACCCACACAGGTTGCAATGGATGGACTGGTGCCTTTATTCAACCTTATCAAATGTAGTTTGTTACAAAATTGAAATAATAGAATATAGTGTGTGACTATTTCTCTAAACACCTCTGGGTAGATCCACTTCAGTGGATTCTCATAATGTACAGCTTTCAGCTGTAATACCAAATGTTGGAAGCTGCAGAGGAGCCACCCAGGTGTCATTGCTCACTCCAATCCGGATCATAGCTGACCCTGGATTGGCCATCCTGTCCTGCCTTTAATAAGCATCTTTGTTCCATCATAAAAAATATGTAACATTTTTACTAATAAATGCTTTCTCTGCAGTCCCTTCTAGGATCGCATTATTGCACATGGGGTGACCATGGCGGCATTCTCATGGCGATTGCTCAAGGCGTAGAGACCAACCAATTAAAGTAAGTGATTGTTAGTTTACATGTACATCACATCCAAGTACTGTCTTTATTGGCGTATAACACGCACCTTTTCACCCTGAAAATCGAGTGCAAATAGCGTGTGCGTGTTATACGCCAATACTTCAATGTTAGCTGCCTCGGAGGGGACAGGGAGGGGGGCGGGGCGAGCGCCTTCAGATTACATACAGAAAAATTTGCTGTTTACTTGGCGACCTCTGTAATAAGAAATCAGTCCCGTCTCCTGGGCCACCACTGTTCTATCCGTCATAGGAGATTCTCACTGTATGTAATCTGTCGGTGCTCGTCCTGCCCCCCTCCCTGTCCCCTCTAGGCTGCAGATGGGCCTTGATCAGGCTGCATTGATGGCAATGGTGAGGCTGCAGATGGGCACTGACCCTTATTTTTTCTTCAAAGTTCCTTATTTAAACTTTACGTTTTTTTTTTTTTTTTTTTTTATCCTTGAAACTTCCCTCTTAAAATGAATGTGTGTTCTACACCTGTGCGTGTTTTACGCCGAAAAATACTGTACTTTTTACCTAACGCAAAAGATCAAATCCTTTTCTGTCAGTATTGCTTCCTAGATTTTAGTTTTGGGATTTGATCCCCGATTATGTGAACCTCTTGCTTTGCCTCTTCATGCTCCACCTACTGCCACTCCCCTCGCCAATATGTTTGCCCTTGCTGGCTACTAAGTTTAAAGCGGTGTTGCCATTTAAAAAAAAAATTATTAAAAGTCAGCAGCTACAAATATTGCAGCTGCTGACTTTTTAATAATCGGACACTTACCGTATATACTCGAGTATAAGCCGAGATTTTCAGCCCTTTTTTTAGGGCTGAAAGTCCCCTTCTCGGCTTATACTCGAGTCAGTGCGGTCTGCCTACATGAACAGCTTGTCATGTAGACAGACGGCACTGTTCAAAAGCCACGCCGCCTCCTCCCGCCCGTCCGTGATAGGCGGACACTAATTTTCCCAGCAGTGCAGTGTTCCGCCTATCACGGATGTTCTGTCATTCTCATCTCATGGACGAGGATGAGAGAATATCCGTGATAGGCGGAACACTGCACATGACTGCTGGGAAAACCGAGTGTTCCTCCTATCGCGGACGAGGAGGAGGAGGAGGCGCGGCTTTCAAACCTGCAATGGCGCCTCGCGCCTCAGCGTGTACGCTGATCGGCAGGACAACCGGACAGCGGCCCCCGAGGGACACCGGACAGCGGCCCCCGAGGGACACCGGACAGCGGCCCCCGAGGGACACCGGACAGCGGCCCCCGAGGGACACCGGACAGCGGCCCCCGAGGGACACCGGACAGCGGCCCCCGAGGGACACCGGACAGCGGCCCCCGAGGGACACCGGACAGCGGCCCCCGAGGGACACCGGACAGCGGCCCCCGAGGGACACCGGACAGCGGCCCCCGAGGGACACCGGATCGATCGGCACAGGTAGGCTGCACTGGGGACACGGGGGGTTTTATAGGACACAGGGGACATGTAGATGGGCATTTGCTGACACTCTTTTCCACTTACAGTAGCTGCTCCATTTCCCCCCCTCGGCTAATGCACGGGTCAATAACTTTTCCCAGTTTTTTTTGTGGTAAATCAGGGGCCTCGGCTTATACTCGGGACGGCCTATACTCGAGTATATACGGTACATGTCCCAGGGTCCAGCGATGTGGGGATCGAAGCCGCCCCCCCTCCGTTTGGTGGCACCGTCATTGTAACTGTGGGTGCCAGGCTGTGACTTTACAGCCGGGCACCCACTGCACATGCGCCGTGATTGGCCACGCAAGCATCTGGGACCTGTCACGTGTCCCAGATGTCTGACAAGAGGGAGGGGGCAGAGCTGAGCCCTTCCTGTGCGTTCCTATCACTTGGTGATAGGAACCCCATCTTTGGATATGTTGTAGTGCTAGTTCCACTGAGTTTGCACACCAAATTTGGCGTTCCTAGCACTAAGTGGCCCCAAGATATGAGTTTGGTATTCAAACCCAGTGGAACTAGCACTACAACATATCCAATGGGGTTCCTAGCACCAAGTGATCTCGAGATACAGGGCCCCAAAATCGATCGGTCAACTGTGTCCATCTGCAGCAATGTCATTTCGGGACCCTTTGAGTCCAGAGACTCCAAATTGTGTCTGCAGCTAGGGGGCATCTAAGAACCCTTAACTACAAAGTTTGAAGTTCGGGGAATCTATGGCTGCAAATGGGAACAGTGAGGCTGCAAATTGGCATTGTTGACCCTCTTTTCCACTTACAGTAGCTGCGCATTTCTCACCCTAGGCTTATACTCGAGTCAATAAGTTTTCCCATTTTTTTGTGGTAAAATTGGGTGCCTTGGCTTATATCCGGGTCGGCTTATACTCTAGTATATACGGTATATATAATGGAATATCTTAGTAGTTCGGAAGAAGACCAGGTGGAAAGATTTACACGCATTTGGAAAAGATAGCTGGATTTCAAGAGAACTATGAAATATACAGATATATATATCTCAGGAGAGGTGCATCTCTAGAGGGAGGGGGAAGAGGGTGCTGAGAATGGATCGGGAAAGGGATTATTAGGTATGTATTGATCTGCCTGTATACTATATGTGAAATAAATATAAAATTAAATACTAACAAATGCGATACAAAAATGCATGCAGAAACGCATGACTATGCTCAGCACTAGTGTGAACCTAGGCTAAAGACCTGTCCCTACTTTCAGTGCTTGGCTACATTTCAGGGATGTTTTGCTGCCAAGCTACTTGTTTGCTGTAAGCAAAGGGCTAAAACACACAGTGGCCATTGTAACCTGTTACTGGAGTTGGGAGCTGTTTGTTTTGTAATAATGTGCTGCCCCCTGGAGGCAGAGACTGAACATGTCCTTCATCATCGGTTGTGCTCTCTTTTTCCCTCCAGGTATAGTACAAATGAGGGAGAAACGTGGAAAACCTTCAACTTCTCAGACAGCCCACTCATTGTCTATGGATTGCTGACTGAACCCGGGGAGAAGAGCACAGTGTTCACCATCTTCGGCTCTTACATTGGAGGAGGACACAGCTGGGTCATATTGCAGGTCAACACAAGCGACGTCCTCGGTACTAAACCTCATTTTATGAGCGCGTTATGTCCTTGATCTGCTGGATTGTAATTGGGGCTGGAACAACTAATCAACATAATTGATTAGGAAAATCGTTGACAATCCTATTTTCCTAATCAATTAGTTGGCCGCATTCAGACTGCATTATTTCTTTAGATATCTGGAAATACAGTGCAGCTCACATACAGCTCAGAGCACCCTCCATACATGTCAGTAAGTGCCTGAGAACTTGTGAGGAAGTGATTTAAAGTTATTCTAAAGGCAGACTTTTATTATTATTATTATTATTTTTTTTATCATAATGCTATCTATACATTAAAAGAGAAGTATGTCTTTCTTTATCACCCCCCCCCCCCCATTTATACTTGCCTAGGTGGATACAGCTTCGGTCCCCCAGCGCCTCTGCACTAAAAACCGACAATCAAACACCGCAGATCGCTCGGTGTCAGTCTCAGCTCCCTGCTAATTTCCCTCCGTGCTCATTGGAGCGCTGAGATGTGGAGGGGCGGGGAGCCGCCGTCTCAGCGCCTCGCTGAGAAGCTGAGACAGGTGTCAGTCCAGGCACCTGGCAGATCCAGACTTAATTGTCGGGATGACGCGGTGCCTGGACTGAAATCTGTGACGTCTGCAGAGTGGATTTCAGCCCGGATTTTAATAAAATGTATTTAAAAAAAAAATAAAATGAATATAAATATATATATATATATATATATATATATATATATATATATATATATATATATATATATATATATATATATATATATATATCCCAGTGGTGATCAAATGCCACCAAAAGAAAGCTCTATTTGTGTGAAAAAAATTATATTTGTTTTATATAGCAATTGCCAGTTAAAATAGTGCAGTGCCGAATAAAAAAAAAATAAAAAAAATGGCCTGGTCATGAAGGGGGTAAAATCTTTCAGGGTAGAAGTTAAAAAAAAAAAAAACTTCCAAACCTCTAATTTGATTTTAAGGGGAATGTACCCTGTTGTCTGGGGAAGGGGGAGCTGTGTTGTCAGTCTGCAAAGGACGTTAGGAGTTTAATGGATTTTTGTCAGATCAACAAGTGTTTTTCAGTATAGTGTGTGCTTTCTTTCTTTCTTTCTTTCTTTCTTTCTTTCTTTCTTTTCTTTCTTTTTTTCTTTCTTTCTTTTTTTTTTTCCTCTTCTTTCTTTCTTTCTTTTTCTCTTTCTTTCTTTCTTTCTTTTTTTTTTCTCTTTCTTTCTTTCTTTCTTTTCTTTTTTCTTTCTTTCTTTCTTTCTTTCTTTCTTTTTTCTTTCTTTCTTTCTTTCTTTCTTTTTCTTTCTTTCTTTCTTTCTTTTTCTTTCTTTCTTTCTTTCTTTCTTTTTTTTCTTTCTTCTTTCTTTCTTTCTTTCTTTCTTTCTTTCTTTTCTTTCTTTTTTCTTTTCTTTCTTTCTTTCTTTCTTTCTTTTTTTTTTCTTTCTTTCTTTTTTCTTTCTTTCTTTCTTTTTTTTCTTTTTTTTTTTCTCTTCTTTTCTTTCTTTCTTTCTTTTTTCTCTTTTTCTCTTTTTCTTTTTCTCTTTTTTTCTCTTTTTCTCTTTTTCTTTCTTTCTTTTTTCTTTCTTTCTTTCTTTCTTTTTTCTCTTTCTTTCTTTTTTTTCTTTTTCTCTTTTTTTTTTCTCTTTTTCTCTTTTTCTCTTTTTCTCTTTCTTTTTTTTTCTTTCTCTTTCTCTTTCTTTCTTTTTCTTTTTCTTTTTTCTTTCTTTTCTCTTTCTTTCTTTCTTTCTTTTTCTTTTTCTCTTTCTTTTTTTCTTTCTTCTTTTTCTTTCTTCTTTTCTTTCTTTCTTTCTTTCTTTCTTTTCTTTCTTTCTTTCTACCTTTAACTTTAGGGCACAACCTTCCTAAAGAAATGAAGGGCATATGTGGCGGTGTAAGATTTTACAATGGTGTCTAACCTCTGCAGAGAGACCGCTGCTTGGACACAGAAAACAAGGAACCTTCTCTGCAGCATGCTGACAAGGGACAGGCTTTTCTCCACAGGCTCTGGCTGTTAATAAAAGCAAACCCTGCACATCTCTTGTTTTGTTGCATCAGGAATGTGTTTATCTTGGTGCCTACTAAAAAAAATTTTTTAAGTCAGCAGCTACAAATACTGCAGCTGCTAACTTTTAATAATCGGTCACTTACCTGTCCCAGGGTCCAGCGATGCGGGGGGAACAAAGCCCCCCCCCTTCGTTCCCCGCTCCGCTCAGGGCGCCGGATCCTTACTCTGGGCACCCGGCTGTGGCTTCACAGCCGGGCACCCACTGCGCATGCGTGAGCGGTGCCGTGCGCCGTGATACGACGCTCAGTCATCTGGGACACGTGGCAGGTCCCAGATGACTGCGGTACCGAGGGGAAGCGATGTCAGTGCCCGGGCACTGAAGGTGGCAGACTACGAGGGACCCCCTAGCAACAGGCATTTAGAGGTGAGTAAAAAAAATTTTTTTTTTCCAATTATTATTTTTTTTTTTTTATGGTTTTTAAGCAATTATTTTTTTTTGGTGGCTACACCACTTTTAAGGTTCAGCTGGAATGTAATGCGATGGTTTGTTATGATGCTCTGGAAATAGGCAGTTGCTAATCTGTTTTGAAATTTGTCTTTATCTCAGGTGTGCCATGCGCAGAAAATGACTATAAATTGTGGTCGCCCTCCGATGAGCGAGGCAATGAGTGCTTATTGGGGAGAAAGACTGTTTTTAAGAGACGAACACCACATGCCACTTGTTTTAACGGGGAAGACTTTGATCGGCCAATTACATCTTCCAACTGCTCCTGTACTAGAAAAGATTTTGAATGGTATGTGGAATTATTTTCTTATTTTTTTGTCTGACCTGTTTGACGTGTATACCCTGCCCACAAGAGTTTGGGTGCCAGGAAAGCTGCCCTTTCTACTGTATATGGGCTCCACTTCATATATAGTCTAGTACTGTTTTATTTTTTTATTTTTTATTTTTTTGTATCATTTGATTTTGTGTTGTATTTTTTAATTCTCCTGAATCAGCTTTTTCCTTTTTTTCCTTACTTTGCATTGCCCAGTGTTGAGTTAACACCAGGAGTTTGCTTAAGGCCCCTTTCACACTTCTACGACTTGTCCCACGATTTGGGACTGCAAAGTAGCATGACAAGTCGTTCCCCATGATTTCCAATGACAGCCATTCATATTAGTACGACTTCAAGTCCTTCCAACTTCAAAGTAGTCCCTGCACTACTTTGGTCCGATTTTGATGCCACTTACACAGGCATTCCTTGAAATCGCTGCTGCGAATCGCTGCTGCGAATCGCGGCAAAATTGCACAACTTTGGAGTCGCACAAGTGTGAAAGGGGCCTAAGGAAGAGTCAGACACAAAAATGACCCCCATTAGTGATGATTTTTGTCCAGCCTAATCTATTTTGTTTTTTGTTAATCATTTTTTCACTTTGCAAACTTTTGCCACTTTAACACATTTTCTTTTTTCTTCTACAGTGATTACGGCTTTAAACTCAACCAAGACCTGAAATTCGAGAACTGTGTCCCTGACCCTGAATTTGCTGGGAAGCTGTACCCCATCCCCTCGCCCTGCCCTGTGGGCACCACGTACAAGAGGAGCAGAGGGTGAGTGCTTCCGGCCGGCCTTCTGGCATAACTGAGTCCTGCTCTGTTGGCTTCTTCTGTTGTGGTAATATGAGTTACCTGTAGCACCCCCTCCCTAGAACAGGTAAAGAAAAATCGAACCCCCCCCCCTTACCTTTTTATAGCGGAGTTGCGCAAAAAAGTATACTTTCAGGCCTGCCAATCCAGC
Source organism: Lithobates sylvaticus (assembly GCA_028564925.1). NCBI lineage: Eukaryota > Metazoa > Chordata > Amphibia > Anura > Ranidae > Lithobates > Lithobates sylvaticus. The sequence continues at coordinate 196,063,364 of CM053035.1, forward strand.
AGTGTTTTGGGATCTGGTGCTTCATCTCAGCACACCCAGTCAAGCGCTGCCATCTCCTTGTGTGTAGCAGCCCTGTGTCTGGGGGGCAGCTGCAAAAACCATGAATAGATGCCCATCTTCCCTGACAAAGTGTAGTTTGGGGTCTGCAAAAGGTGTTTTCCCACAAAGAATTAAAAAATATCCAATTCTGTTAGAGGAGACGGCAGGAGGATATTGATAAAAAGTGGATGGGGAGGGTAAAGTTTTAATTTAATGTTACACCACCCAGGCAACCCTTTAACCACTTGCCACCCACCGTCAAATAATGGAGGGGCGGTGTGGCTCTTGTTCTGGGACGACGTCACACTGTCAGTGCGAGACGCGTTTGTGGCCACCTTCGCAGCATGGCGAAGGCGGCCACGAACGCGTCTCCCACTGACAGTGTGTGGCGGGGAGAGCCGATCAGTGGCATCTCCTCGCAGGAGACATCTACACATGTAATCAGGGCACTGATGTTTTTTCTGACGGAATTCCACTCAAGCTTGTCTTGCATACACACGGTTAGACAAAAGTTCACTAAACTTTCAACCGCCAAGAACGCGGTGTCGTACAACCATACGACAAGCCGAGAAAATGAAGTTCAATGCTTCCGAGCATGCGTCGAATCGTTTCCGAGCATGCGTAGGAATTTTGCGCGTCGGAATTGGTACAGACGATTGGAATTTTCGATCAGAACTTATTTACGACTGAAAAATTGAGAACCTGCTCTCAATCTTGCTGGCGGGAATTCCACCAGTAAGAGTCCGATGGAGCATACACGCGGTCGCATTTTCGGACCAAAAGCTCTCATCAGACTTTTCCTGGTGGAATTTCCGCTCGTGTGTACGGGGCATAAGGTCACCTGAGACTTGTTAAACATATACTGGCCATGTAAATCGTTTGTGCGGCCTCAGATTATAAGAGAAAGGTAGGGGTGGGTATCATCATCCTAATTGATTAATGAAAGAAAGATCGGATAGGCATAGACTACTCCGATTCTAATACCATGCAACACCTATTGTAGTTAATGGAATATCTCAATACCCAAAAATTGTAAACATGTAGGATAAAATTAAATATAATTTATTGAAGAAAATACATAAAGTTTCATTTGTAGCAAACCAATCTAGGTATTGCTTTAACACAATTACAAGGAATAGTAATTTTACAAAGGTCTACACTCCCATGATTAGGGGTGTAGGGATGAGTATAGATACAGACGGTGTCCTCTACTAGTTTTGCGACTGTTGCTTCCTCAGGAGGTGTCAAAGCATCTAGAACAGGAAAATACAATCTCATAGTTACATACATTCAGTGGGATAACAACATTTGTAGCAGACACTGTTGATAGCTGGAGTAGATTAATCTTATGCCCCGTACACACGGTCGGAAATTCCAACCACAAAATCCGTCAGATTTTTTCCGACACGGTCGGACAAAGTTGTCGGAAAATCCGATCATACTGAACGTGGTGACGTTCGTTGCGTACGACGGAACTACCTAGAGGCTAGTAGCCAATAGCTTTGGTCTTGTAATGTGATCTGAGCATGCGTGGCACTTTGTCCGTCGGAATTCGCTACACACGATCGGAGAAAGTCCGATAGGACTTTGTTGTCGGAAAATTTGAGAGCAGGTTCTCTCAAAGTCCGATGGAGCCCCCACACACGGTCGGAATTTCCGACAACATGGTCCGATAGGACATTTTCCGGCGGAAAATCCGACCGTGTGTACGGGGCACAACTCACCACTCAGATCCCAAAGGGAACTCAGAACCTTGGGGCACCCAAAAGTGGGTGTCCCACCCAGGGCGGACATGGGAGGCAGTAAATGTGGGATGGACTAAAAATAATAACAACAAGAGACCGATATAAATAAGCTAAAAGTCATTAACTACAATAGGTGTTGCATGGTATTAGAATCGGAGTAGTCCATGCCTATCCGATCTTTCTTTCATTTACTGGAAATGTTTACCCAAAGGATAAGTATGCAGTTTAGCTGAAAATGCTAAATACCCATTTTTTTTTTTTTAATTTGTTTTTTTTTTTGACGTTTTTTTTTATAAATGGTAATGCGATTGCTTTGTTCACTTTCCTCTCATCTCCAAGGGCTTTGGGTAGAGTTTCAAAACAAAACAAAGAGCCTTGTGCCAACGTTGCACTTCTTGGAACGCTGTTTACTAGTGCTATATTGACAGTGATACTCCCTCCAGCTAGTGGAGGACTGGGCAGTGTGTCTGTTTGCTGTACTGACAGTGATGATCACTACAGGAGCCACTGTCAGTTCAGCTGTCAGAGGTGTGTCTGCACCTGTAATCACAGGTAGACTGATGGGAGTGTACCAATACCTTAATACTGCACAAAGTGCGAACAGCTTGACAATGAGAAACAAAGTACCCTTGTTCTATTCATGAGGAAGAAAGTAGAATCACCAGGTCCAACAATAATTGGTACATAGATAATTGTTGATAAATCACAAACAATATTTGCAACCGTTTTTTTTTTATTTATTTTTTTTTAAGGTTTACAATTTTTAATTTTTTTTTGCTATTAAACCTCTTGTTAATAAAACTAATAATGGTTAGGTTTTCCTCTTGTATTCTTTGTAAAGATAGACATTTTTCCTTTACCACTTAAGCCCCGGACAAATTTGCAGCCAAAGGACCAGGCCCCTATTTGCGATTCGGCACTGCGTCGCTTTAACTGACAATTGCGCGGTTGTGCGACGTGGCTCCCAAACAAAATTGACATCCTTTTTTTTTTTTCCCCACAAATAGAGCTTTCTTTTGGTGGTATTTGATCACCTCTGCGGTTTTTATTTTTTGCGCTATAAACAAAAATAGAGCGACAATTTTGAAAAAAAATACTTTTTACTATAATATCCCCTAAATATATATAAAAAAAAAATATATTTTTTTCCTCAGTTTAGGCCGATACGTATTCTTCTACATATTGGTAAAAAAAAAAAAAATCGCAATTAGCGATTATTGATTGTTTTGCGCAAAAGTTATAGCATTTACAAAATAGGGGATTGTTTTATAGCATTTTTATTATTATTATTATTATTATTATTATTTTATTTTTTTTACTAGTAATGGCGGCGCTCAGCGATTTTTATTGTGACTGCGACATTATGGCGGACACATCGGACATTTTTGACACATTTTTGGGACCATTGTCATTTATACAGCAATCAGTGCTATTTAAATGCACTGATTCCTGTGTAAATGACACTGGCAGTGAAGGGGTTAACCACTAGGGGGTGGGGTTAAGTGTGACGTGTGTGTGTGTTTTTTTTTTTACTGTAGGGGGGCGTGGCTTGGTGTGTGACATCACTGATCATCTTTCCCGATGACAGGGAACAGACGATCAGTGACAGCCTCACTAGGAAGCACGGGAGAGGTTTGTTTACACATACCTCTCCCCCTTCTTCAGCTCTGTGACCCGATCGCGGGACACCAGCGGCGATAGAGTCCGCAGGGCCCGCGGTCACGGAGCTCAGGACCGGGTCGCAAGCGCGTGCCACCCACGGCTGGGCAGTTAAAGAGCAACGTACCTGTACGTTGATGTGCTCAGCCGTGCCATTCTGCCGATGTAAATGTGCAGGAGGCGGTCCTTAAGCGGTTCAAAAAAAAAAAAAAATGAAAAAAGAACCTGTAAAGGTACACGTCTTTCTTCTTGTATTCTAAGTGCCTAGGCCAGGGATGGTAGGAGCGGAGATCCCAGTTCACCGGTGGTTAACACACACACATACACGGGTTTGTAAGTGGAAATGGTTACAAAATTTAATAGACAATACGTTCCTCTTTTATGGGAAATGCAGAGGGAGGGGACAGCTCTCCCAAGAACCAATGAGACATATACACATATGCATACATTAACAACTTCTTGTCACGTGACAGTCTTCAGTTTGAAATATGGAATATGGGGCCATGAATAATCATGTGATGGTGGTTAGCTTGCAACAGGAAATATAAGGCAAAGTTTAGAGTATGACAGTTAGTTTACACCTGCTGACTTGACCACAGAACTCCTGAGTCACTCCATATCCTCTGGTGAAGTACAGAGTTAGAAAACCACATAACAGCTGCGTCCTGCTGATATGTCAACACTGGTCAAACCGTTTTTCTAAAGAATATACTTACAACAGTTTCAAAAGCTGAAAGTTAAGCATATTCATTTCAACCCCTATCAAAATGGTATATCATTATAAGTAGCCCCCTTATAATCCTCTCTTTGATCATTCTGATTCAACATAATGATCATATCTAATGTCCTCAAAATTCACTATTCTTCTTCTTCTTCACTTGTCCTGATGATGGAAAGATTCTGTTTAGTTTCCAGGTAAAATCATCATGTCCTCCAGGGAGATTTGTCCTATGCCTTCCTGAATATCTTGTAGATTTTGTTGTTGTCTTGAAGGGAGTGTATCCTCGGTTACTGTTAGGGGCTCTGGAGTTGAGGGGAGCTGGGGACACTTCTTCAGTCGGCTGGCGTGGATCCAGGTGTTGCCTAGGTCCGTCAGTACCGCGGTCCTGGATACCTTTTCCACCTTCCACGGTCCGGAGTAGATTGGTCCAATTCTTTTCCTGTGAGCCAGCTGCTTAATCAGTACTTTGTCCCCTGGGATGAAGGGGTGGGTTGGTTCTGTTGAAAGAGGAAAAAAGGTGACAGAAACTTGTTCATTTATTTCATGAAGCATACTTACCAGACTTTTCACGTACACTTCCTGTTGGGAATAAACGTTAATGTCAGAATTTGGGTCTAATGGGGGTAATTCTATATTTGCAGGGATTCCCATTAGAATTTCAAAAGGGGACAATCCTGTCCTAGAATGGGGGGTGGTTCTTATCTGAAAAAGGACAGAAGGTAAGTGTTCCAACCAACCTTTTAGAGTACCTCCTGTAGCCTTTTTTTAATTTGTCTTTGATGTTCCTGTTCATTCTCTCTACTACTCCTGCACTCTGGGGATGATAGGGAATATGTAGTTTCCATTGCATCCCCAGAGATTTGGCTACAACTTGGGTCACTGAGGAACTAAATGCGGGTCCTCTGTCGGACCATGGAGGTAGGATAAAATTAGGATACAATTAGCTTCAGGTATACCCAGGATCTTCCCCTCTTTTGTCCAAAGACCTTCAGAGTCTTTGGTCAAACCTTCATTTGCCCAGAAATGGACCTCTGTATCTGTGGCCATTGACTGCATTTGGGCCACAACAGTTTTGAAATCAGGGGATGAGAAGTGCTCTTTAAAGAAGATTGTGGTAGGGGCTGGTGAATTGGGTCTTTTTTGCTTCTCTGTCTGCGAAAGCATTTCCTTTTGATACTATACTATTGTCTGATGAGTGGGCTTTTACTTTTATAACAGCAACCTTTTTAGGGAGCAGAATTGCTTGCAGTAGATTAAGGATCTGCTCTGAATTAGCTATCTGTTTGTTGTCTGCTGTTTTAAATCCTCTATTGGCCCATATCACACCAAAATCATGTACCACTCCAAATGCATATCTGCTGTCTGTATAAATGTTGACTTCCTTGTTTGTGAACAGAATACAGGCTCTGGTCAGAGCTTCTAGTTCTGCTACTTGGGCAGAAACAGGGGGCAATGGTTTTGCTTCTAACACTGTATGTGGCAACTGAACTACAGCATAGCCAGTTAAAAATGTAGAGTCAGAGGGACGGGAACAACTACCATCTACAAAAACATTTTCGGCATTTATAATTGGAATGTCAGAAAGATCAGGTCTTGGTGAAGTGACTTGTTCCACTTTTTCTACACAATTATGTGTGTGATCAGGTTCGTGTGGTAAACGTAACATGGAATGTAGTAAACGTACAACTGGATTGCTATTCGGAACATATTTAAGTACCAAGTTGTCAGTATTTAACAAAGTGATCTCGTATCCACTGAGTCTTTGGGAAGTCATGTGTTGTGTGTTCATATTCTGTATGAGGTGGGTAACTGAATGAGTGGTGTACAGTGTCATTTTGTGTCCCAATACTATTTTGTTGGCATCCTGTGCAGACATGGCACAGGCAGCGACATTCTGAAGACAGGACGGCATGCCCTGGACTTGGATAGGGAGTTTTCTAGATAAATATGACACTGGGCGATACCCTGAGCCATGAGATTGCGCAAGTACTGCAGCAAAAGATTTTCCTGAAACTACACAGTACAACTGGAAGGCTTTACCATAATCTACCAATCCCAGGGCGGGGGCGGTGGACAAACTCTTAATAAGAGCATCAAAAGCATTTTTTCTGTCTTCTGTCCAGTCTATCAATTTAGGGGCGTTTGACCCGGCAGCCTCTCGTAGGATACTATCATAATGAGAACAGTCAGGAATCCACTGGCGGCAATATACAATTGCGCCCAGAAATGACAACAAAGCTGCTTTGTCTTTTGGAGGACTGAGAGCTTGTAAGGCTGCGGCACGTTTGGGGGACACTAGCCTGGTCCCCTTGTCCAGAATACATCCTAGGTATTCTACTTGTGGTAGACACCACTGTATTTTTTTCCTTGAGGCTAGGTGGCCGGCTTCGGCCAGATGTTCTAACAGTAATGTTGAATCGACCGCACAATCTTCAGCAGAACGACTGCACAAGAGCAAGTCGTCCACATACTGTATTAGTACCGACCCATGCTCGGAAGTCCAAGACTTGACAGTCTCGTTGAGTACCATGGAGAAGGCGGCGGGGCTGTCTACATACCCTTGCGGTAAACGCGACCAAGTTAACTGGCCCGCGCCGGCCCATGAGAAGGCAAATATAGGCTGAGCCTCTTCGGCAATAGGAATGCTAAAAAATGCGTTTGCCAAATCAATCACTGTGTAGCATAGGGAATCTGCAGGTATGCATGAAAAAATGAATGTTATATCAGATACCAAGGGCGGGAGGGGTAGTACTTGTTTATTAACTGCCCTTAGATCTTGGACTAGCCTCCATTCGCCACTGGTCTTTTTTACGGGGTAAATGGGCGTGTTCCAGGGGCTGATTACTGGTTTCAAAATGCCTAAGCGTATGTATTCTTCAATCTGTGGTGCAATTCCATTGGTTTTCTCTGGGGGCAAGGGATACTGTTTGTGGTATTGTGGCTGTGCATCTGGACGTAATTGGGGAGTGTAGGGTGTGCAGTTGATAAATCCTACGCTACCTTTGTTTTCTGCCCAGATCTTGTGAGTCTCTAAAGTGGCGGGCAGTAACATAAAGAATCCTTTATGTGTGTGTCGTTTAGGACCAGTCAGGTCACAGAAAGGGGAACTTGCAGTTAGTGACCCTTCTTTGTCAAATTTAATAGTGATATTTAGACTGGACAACAGGTCCCTTCCCATAAGGGATACAGGACAGGAGGCCAACACAGCAAAAGACTGATCGCACAAATGTTGCCCCTCGGGAGTGGTTACAGGTAATGGTGGAGTGATGGGATGGGTAACAGGGGTCCCATTTATACCAATAGAGTTTCCCTCAGTACATTGTGGTGTGTCAAAAATTACATTATTCACTGAACTTGATGAGGCGCCCGTGTCAATCAAAAAACAGACACGCTGCCCATCGACTTTTAATACAACTTGGGGAAGACTCTTCCATGAAAGGTTATAACACACTAGACTGAGGGAAGGGACATACTCTAGGCATCCCTATTGGGGGTTTGGCTGCTGGCGGTTTGATGGCCACTGCATAGGGATCCGGGGAGTGTTAGGGACAAAAGGTGGTGGTCCATTAGGAGGCTGAGGTGGCATTTGTTGTTGTTGAGAAGGATATTGTTGTGGCTGGCGAGGACCCTGATAGGGTGGGTAACGTGGGAACTGGGTCGGGGGGTAAAATCCTCTTCCTCTTCCCCTACCCCTACCCCTATTCTGTCCTATCCTATAGGGACACTGAGATTTCCAATGATCTTGTAGGCCACAATTATAACAGCCCTGGTCCGGGGGGTATATAGCAGCTGGATCAGGATACGGTTGCATGGTCATAAGGGGAACAGGGGACACTGTCTCTGGCCCCATGCCAATGGAAGTAAAAATTCCCCCTTTCTGTTCAAAGACTCCAGAGCATTCTCTGGATCTTGCATCCTTCATAAAATCTTCGGGCGTTTGTTCAGTCCATTTTGGATTTGTAAATTTAAGGAGCTGGGTAACTTTAGGGTCACCACCAGACATAACTGTGGTTGTAAAAATTTGTGCTGAGGGTTTATCTACCGCTTTCCATAAATGGTAGACTCTGGTACAAAAGTCAAAGAATTTCTCTTTAGGTCCTTGCTTGGCTAGAATTAACTCTTGCAGAGCTGATGAACCTTTGTATAAGGTTGACCAGTGACTACCTATACCCTTCCAAAAGGAAGTCCAGTCATTTAAACCTTGGACGTGGGCTGCCCATAGAGTGTCTACAGGGGTTTCTTCGGGGCTGTCAGGGTCTATTATACTAAGTATGCCTTGGACATCCTCTTTATCTAAGCTTGACCCAATACTGTATTTTGCCAAAAAGGCAGCTGCTTCTCGGGGGCTTTTCTTTGGATTTGGGCATAACTCCTTTATTTTAGAAAGGGTTCCCAGAGGCAGGGGAATGTGTACCTGAGTCGTACCAATATGCATTAAAGGTGCTTTAATATTACACATTTCCTCCTCTTCTGAGGCATTGTCAGAACCTATTAAGGGGCTCTCTGTTTGTGTAATGTCCCCGGATTTTTCCCCTTTGGGAGGAGCTTCTTCCTTTCTTTTAGTTTGGCTACGTGTGGCCGTAGAGGGTTGTGAAATAATGGACTCCTCAGCTTTCTTTAATTCCTCTGCCTTCTTTTCAAGAGCTTTCTTATACTGTTCTAGTTCCTCCCTTTGTTTATATATCCGTTCCTCTGCTTCCAGTCTGTCTAATTCAAACTGTTCTTTCTCTTTCTCATACTGTTTCTCTTTATGTGTTAGGTTTCTTTGCCTTTCTTTTTCTCTAATACTTTCAGCTTCTATTCTTTCACTTTCTCTTTTTATTCTGCCATCTCTTTCCCATTCAGCTATCTGATCATCACTTGCTACACCATATACCATACTTGCGAGGAAATGAGGTTCTAGTGAGGGATATAATTGTAGGCGAGGACCAGGCTCTCCTGAGTCCATTTTTACAGTGACATAAGGTGGAGGGGGTTCAAAGGTAGGGGCGGATACATTTGTTTTAACTGCAGGAGTCTTTTTAGCATATTTCTTTCTATAATCTTTTAAACATTTGCTCCATGAGTGATAACAATCTTTCATGTATTGAGGGTCATTAGATTTACCCGGGGGTAGGAATGCTTATGCGTCTGACAAATTTTGCTAACTTTCTTCCAATCTTCCTCTGAACAAGGACCTTGTGGTCCCGGATCATGAATACCTAACTGGTGGCATCTTTCCTGGACTTGAGCCCAGAAAGGTTCCACCTGTGGTCCAGGTAGATTGTTTTTAATATATTCATACGGGCATGGGATCCCTATGTCTGATCCTGGGGTGGCCGCAGAATTCCCCATCTAACAAAGTGGGCAGGGTATGACTAGTATGTGGGCACAAGTGATAACAACCCGTTTGGGTAATCACTGCTTGGTCCGTCAAATCAGATGGACTAATGGGACTGTGAAGGTTTACCCTTAGTACTCGATTTATGGTTCCTTTCTTTGTGGCGGGATATATTCCTCTTACCCCTAATCTACAAGAATAGCCCCCTGGTCTATTGGTTAATAGAACCCACCTATTTTCTATTTTAAAAAACAGTAATCCTATGGTACAATGTGGACAAGATAGAGCTATATCGCTACAATCAGGTTCTTCGTATTCCGAAGTCATTAAACTCTTATACTTTATACAACATACAATTCTTTAAAATTTTTAGGTACTTACGCTGTTCTGTGGAAAAAGAAGTCTCACATATACATATATATATATATCTTAAACAAAACTTTATACTTATTTCTATAGGTCTTATACTGTAAATCTTATGAACAGAATTATTTTAAATGATCATTATAAAACCATACATTTGTTCAATTTTATAGTGCACTTTTTGTTTCTCAAAAAACTTAATGGGCGTCCGCTCAACCAAACCTTTTATCACGGGCGTAATCTGCTACTTCCCGGTGATTAAAATAATAATCTCTTTTACAATAGTTTTTTTATAGTCAGACCAACCTAGTCAGACTCTCTTTAAATAGCCAAATAACCTACGTAACTACCTGCGTGTCCTTTTAACCTCCCGGGGGACCAGCCTAGTCCTCCGCGAAGGCACAACAACCTCTTTAAACTAAATTCGTGGCGATTATCTGGACAGCGTAAGCATTTACACCTATTCACCTTAAAGGGTAAAAAGGGCAAAATCACTTACCTGTCACAAGATATCTCACTTCTGAACACCAGTTGTAAAGGTACACGTCTTTCTTCTTGTATTCTAAGTGCCTAGGCCAGGGATGGTAGGAGCGGAGATCCCAGTTCACCGGTGGTTAACACACACACATACACGGGTTTGTAAGTGGAAATGGTTACAAAATTTAATAGACAATACGTTCCTCTTTTATGGGAAATGCAGAGGGAGGGGACAGCTCTCCCAAGAACCAATGAGACATATACACATATGCATACATTAACAACTTCTTGTCACGTGACAGTCTTCAGTTTGAAATATGGAATATGGGGCCATGAATAATCATGTGATGGTGGTTAGCTTGCAACAGGAAATATAAGGCAAAGTTTAGAGTATGACAGTTAGTTTACACCTGCTGACTTGACCACAGAACTCCTGAGTCACTCCATATCCTCTGGTGAAGTACAGAGTTAGAAAACCACATAACAGCTGCGTCCTGCTGATATGTCAACACTGGTCAAACCGTTTTTCTAAAGAATATACTTACAACAGTTTCAAAAGCTGAAAGTTAAGCATATTCATTTCAACCCCTATCAAAATGGTATATCATTATAAGTAGCCCCCTTATAGAACCCAATCAGACCCAAAAGTTCAAGATTGAGAGGTGATCTGAAGTCTGACAGATTCTGCAGGTCCACTCCCTGTCCTCTCACTGTCTCCAAGTTTCTGAGTGTGCATAACAATTTTGGATAGCAGAGTCCCATAATAAGTAAGTAATGAGGAATGTAAACACCTTTTTGGGCTTAATTACTATTATGCTTACTCAGACACTGGAAGACAGACTGAGGTCAGGTGGTTGACGGTACAGCTGCATTTTATTACGGGGTTTTTTTTTGTTTGTTTTTTTTTTTTTTAAATAGTGCAAACAATTTACACTACTTTATATGCTGCTTTGTATGATGAAAGTCACTGGACCCCACATAAGAGACTAGAAAGTGGCATGCACTATTGATTCCAGTAAACTTTGCGCTAGTAAGAGAGATAATATACAATACTTTGGTAGCCCAATGTACACTTCAAACTCATGTCATTGGCTGCTCTGATTTGTAGCCACTTCCGGGCATAGACTCCCACGGGAGTCTATGCCTCTTCCTGTCCCGCAGCGCTGTCTGCTGGGACACACACGGGTCCCAGAGACAGTGCGGACCATTCTCATTGCGCTGCGCGACTCGCACATGCGCAATAGGGAACCGGGAAGTGAAGCCGCAACGCTTCACTTCCTGATTCCCTCAACGAGAATGGCGGGGGCAGCAGCCGAGAACCGAACGATTTCTCGGCTTCGGCTGCCGACACCGCTGGACACTGGGACAGGTAAGTGTCCATTTATTAAAAGTTTGTAGCTGCATTATTTGTAGCTGCTGGCTTTTAATATATTTTTTTTTTTTTATAGGTACAATCCCTCTTTAACTGTTACCTCAGCATAGACGTTCAGGATCTTGATTTGCCAATATATAAATCAGTTGTAGGTATTTCTATTAGGGTTGCAGCGATACTAGCATCGGTATCGGTACTCGTGCAAATGCACCAATATCTGAAACCGATACTTTCAGGCTCGGCTCTTTGAGCTGTCAGTGGGGTCTCCCCTGTTGACAGCTGAAGTGTTAAAGCGGTAGTAAACCCGCTGACGTTTTTTTTTATTTTTTATACACCTGTAAGGGAAAAGGCATAATGAGGTAGTATGCACCACATACTAGCTCATTATGAAATACTTACCTTAGAACGAGGCGTCGGTAACTCACCTGGTCCACGCCGAGGTCGCTGACATGTTGCCTCGGCGTGTCTTCCGGGTATCGTCACTCCCGCGCATGCGCATGGGAGACTTCTTCCCGGCAGGGTTCGGATTCTGCCGGCCTTTCAGCCGAGAATCCCCCGTGCGCATGCGCCGCTGCAGTCAGCAGGTCATTGCACAGGGAATATCTCCTAAACCGTACAGGTTTAGGAGATATTTTTTTTACCTACAGGTAAGCCTCATTATAGGCTTACCTGTAGGTAAAAGTCAAAATTTCGACTTTACAACCACTTTAAAGAAGTTCGGTAATTGGAGCTGTCAAAAAAAAAAAAAAAAAAACACAGCTGCTGAAACACTAAAATTAAAAATAAACCTTGTTTCTTTTTGTATCTTTCTTTCTTCATCTGTAGATCAAAGGGATGAACAAATGTTCCTCTGTTTAACCCCTTAATTTACTCTAATCAGCCTTAATTAACTCCTTATTCTCCTCCATTTCATTATTATTTTCCTGCTATTTTTCTTTTGTTCACATCTATTTTATAAAAGATAAACAATTAAAACTTTTTTTTTTTTTTTGTTTTCTTTGTTAGTCAATATTTTTACACATGTATATATTAACATATATTTACACATTTCACATTGAAAAAGTGCTAAATTAAAAAAAAAAATTTAATTTGTAAATAACTTTTCAATGCAATGGTACATTGCTGACAGCTGAAGTTAAAACAAAACATTTGCGGTAGGTATCGGCGAGTACTAAACAGTATCCGTATTTATACTCATTGTAAAAAAAAAAAAAAATCTATGATCATGTGTGTCCCTAATTTCTATGATCATCTGTGGACCTGGAACATAACCGTTGTCCCCGCCGGCATTCGGAAAGTGGGAGCAGGCGTCCGGCACTAATTCAGAAGTGTGGATATATGTGGGCTAAGACGGTGCTAAAAGCCAACCCAGTGTTTCAGATGTGGGTATGGATGTGTATGGCCTCAGCCACGCTCCCTTGACATGTTTCATCCCACCTACCGGGGCTTGGACACAGAGCTCTCTGACCAAGCCTCGCTGGGTGGGGCGAAACGTCAGGGGACGTGACCTGAAGTGGCGCTGGCTGAGGTCCTATACCAGTGATGGTGAACTTTGGCACCCCAGATGTTTTGGAACTACATTTCCAATGATGCTCCACTACACTGCAGCGTGCCAGAGCATCATGGGAAATGTAGTTCCAAAACATCTGGGGTGCCAAGGTTCACCATCACTGTCCTTTTACCGTCATAGCCACATCTGAAGCACTGGGTCAGTTTATTTTATTTTTTTAAGCACAGTAGGTATTTTTAGTCACCTAACCTTTAGATCTGTGTTGTGTACATTTTATGATGCCAGAGAAACAATACAGCATTGCTGCACATTTTAACAGTTGGGTCCTTGATTTAGTTATCGCAGGATTTCTGGAGACACGTGTTCCGGGGGAGACGTGGAGGCCCGACTGGACGGAGAAGAGGTCCCCTGTCCTGTAGGAGGTAATTTGTCTAAATTGGCTAAAACTTGGATTTTACTGAACCTGAGTTTAACACTGTGTGCGCGCCGCCGGTCGGGACCCCCTCGAGTCCGGTAGACGGTCCCGTGGACTCGATCGCCGCAGGGATACCTGCGATCGTCTCACGGGACGGCTGAACAGGGAGATGCGGAAGTAAACAGCATCTCCCCGTTCTGCCTAGCAACTAGTGACACTGATCTCTGCTCCCTGTGATTGGAGCAGAGATCAGTGTTCACTTACACACAGCCACGCCCCCCACAGTTAGTAACACGCCCCTAGGAACACTTAACCCCTACACTGCCCCCTAGTGGTTAACCCCTTCACTGCCAGTGTCATTTACACAGGAATCAGTGCATTTAAATAGCACTGATTGCTGTATAAATGACAATGGTCCCAAAAATGTGTCAAAAATGTCCGATGTGTCCGCCATAATGTCGCAGTCACAATAAAAATCGCTGATCGCTCTGCCATTACTAGTAAAAAACTTCTGCGCAAACCAATCAATAATTGCAATTTTTTCGTTTTTTTTTTTTTTTTTACCAAAAATATGTAGAATACGTATCGGCCTAAACTGAGGAAAAAAATATTTTTTTTTATATATTTTTGGGGGATATTATAGCAAAATGTAAAAAGTAAAACATTTTCATAATCGATTAGTTGGCCGATTTTATTGTTTAGATTAATCGGCTAATAACCTTAAAAAATAAAAATAGTGTGGTGTATAATTTAGTTAATATGTAAAGTTTAAAAAAAAAAGGCAATCTATTCCTAAATACTGTATCTCTATGCAGTGGTAAATATAAACAACCAACTATATGGTTAGGGAGCAAAATATCAAATCCACTCTGAGAATAACAGAGAGAAGAGATATACTGTATATACTATTAGTGGAGAGATGTACTGTATATACTATTAGAGGAGAGATATACTGTATATACTATTAGAGAAGAGATATACTGTATATACTATTAGAGGAGAGATATACTGTATATACTATTAGGAGAGATATACTGTATATACTATGAGGAGAGATATACTGTATATACTATTAGAGGAGAGATATACTGTATATACTATTAGAGGAGAGATATACTGTATATACTATGAGGAGAGATATACTGTATATACTATGAGGAGAGATATACTGTATATACTATGAGGAGAGATATACTGTATATACTATGAGGAGAGATATACTGTATATACTATGAGGAGAGATATACTGTATATACTATGAGGAGAGATATACTGTATATACTATGAGGAGAGATATACTGTATATACTATGAGGAGAGATATACTGTATATACTATGAGGAGAGATATACTGTATATACTATGAGGAGAGATATACTGTATATACTATGAGGAGAGATATACTGTATATACTATGAGGAGAGATATACTGTATATACTATTAGAGGAGAGATATACTGTATAAACTATTAGAGGAGAGATATACTGTATATACTATTAGAGGAGAGATATACTGTATATACTATTAGGAGAGTTATACAGAAGAGGGAAACTTTTTTTGGCCAATTTGTTGTTGGGCAGATTAAAAAACACAAATTGCTGCAAAAACGCATTACATGCTTTTCTGCAGCTTCTCCATTGAAGTATATTGAACCAAAAAAGCACAGTTTTGCGTAAAAAAAAAAAAAAAAAAGTCCCTGACCCTTTCCAAACAGCAGTGGCTGTAGATGTGAACGTGTCCAATAGGAAACCATGTAAATGAACTGTAGTGCGTTTCTGAAAAAAAGCACCAAAAAACACATAGGTGTGAACCAGGCCTGAGACGTTTAGTAACATAATGGGGGGTTAAAAAAACAAAAATTAGCCCTTTATAGTGCAAAAAAAAAAAAGCAGATAATCACTACTGTAGGGGTTCATTTTTTTTTTTTTTTTACTGTAGAACTGTGAAAGTGATATTTACAGTAGCAATTATTTGATCTTTTTGTACTAGAAAGGGCTCATTTTAGTTTTTTTTAACCCCATTATGTTACTGGCCAATTAATCGATTATGAAAATAATAATCGATTAATTTCATAATCTATTAGTTGTCGATTAATCGATTAGTTTCAGCCCTAGAAGAGACACTGTTTTTTGGCCAATTTGTTGTTGGGAAAATTAAAAAACACAAATTGCTGCAAAAACGAATTGCATGCTTTTCTGCAACTTGCGTTAAAAAAAAGTCCCTGACCCTTTCCAAATACGCAGCAGCTGAAAAAAATCGTAGATGTGAACGTGTCCCATAGGAAACCATGTTAAATGAACTGTAGTGTTTCTGCAAAAAAGCACCAAAAAACACATAGATTTGAACCAGGTCTAAGACGTTTAGTAAAAACTAAAATGAGCCCTTTATAGTACAAACAAAGGCAGATAATCCCTACTGTAAGGGGTTACTTTTTTTACTGTAGAACTGTGAAAGTAATATTTACAGTAGCGGTTATTTTCTCTTTTTGTACTATAAAGGGCTCATTTTACTTTTTTTTTTTTTTTTTAACCCTATTCTGTTACTGGCCGATTAATCGATTATGAAAATAGTAAGCGATTCATTTCATAATCGATTAGTTGTCGATTAAGTTGTTTCAGCCCTAATCTGCCTGCTCGGCGGGGATTGAAGGGAGCGATCCCCCGCTGAGCAGAGCGGGCTCCGCACACGTCCGTGTGAAGGAGTCCTTAAGTTGACAGCCGCTGACATACACACTTTTGCAAATGCAGAGTTTTCCTGTAACAATTTTTGCTCTTTTTGTACCTTTTTTTTTTTTAAAGAGGAGAATGAGTTCATCCTGTACGCCATGAGGAATGCCATTTACCGCCACGACCTGTCCTCTGGGGTCAGTGAGGAACTGCCGCTGAAGGGTCTGCGGGGTGCGGTGGCTTTGGATTTCGACTACGAAAGTAACTGCTTGTACTGGGCGGACGTCACGCTGGATGTCATTCAGGTGTGTGTCAGCTAAGTCTGAAATTGGTCTTGGGAGGGGGGGGGGGGGTGGGTCAGAGAAATGCCCAGAAAGAGGAAATAACAGCAACATTTTCCTGGAAAAACATTTTTTTTAAAAATTGCGTGGCTGATTTTTGGCTGGTTGCCTTTGATACTCCATGTGACTGAATTATTTAAAACTTTTACAGTTGGACTCTACAAAATGTTGGCTTGAATGTGTCCACCAGAATTATTACTAAGATGATGATCTACCCAGAATTGACCCCCGAAAACATTTAATTGCGCTAATACTGTGTGTGTTTTGTCTCCTTGTAGCGTCTGTGTCTAAATGGCAGCTCGGGGCAGGAAGTCCTTGTTCGAGTCGGATTGGAAACGGTAGAATCCTTGGCATTCGACCCAATTAGTCACCTACTTTATTGGGTTGATGCTGGCAGTAAGAAAATCGAAGTACGCTAATGTCTGTTTTTGTTTTTGGAATAAAGGAAAGATTTCATGAACAATTAGAATATGAATGATCACACCTATATAAGCTAGTTAGCTTTTCCATTCTGAAACCATGGCCATTAATATAAAGTGTCCCGAATTAGAGGAGAGATATATCAGCGTCCCCAATAACCCTTAAAGGGGTTGTAAAGGTTTGTGTTTTTTCACCTTAAAGCGGAGGTAGCAAAGTATCTCATATAGCTAAAGTACACCCTCTCCGGTGCCACAATTGTCACCTTTTCAGGGAGGGGGGGGGTGCAGATACCTGTATAATCCAGGTTTCTGCACCCAATTCCGGGAATAGCTAGCCGCAGATGTCTGGACCGCCTCCCCCCGTTGTGTTCTGGGAAACACACAGTTACCAGGACACAACGGGGACCAGTCAAGACGGGCCGCGCGACTCGCGCATCCACAGTAGGGAACTGGGCAGTGAAGCGGCAACGCTTCACTTCCTGATTCCCTGACAGAGGATGGCGGCGGGGGCAGCCGAGAGACGAGCGATTGCTAGTCATCTGCTGCCGACATCGCTAGACCCTTGGACAGATAAGTGTCCATTTATTAAAAGTTTGTAGCTGCTAACTTTTAATATATTTTTTTTTTTTTTTTAGGTGTCCCTCCTCTTTAATGCATCTTATGCATTAAAGTGGTGTTTCCACCAAAATTACAACATTGTGTGTATCTACATAAAATCTGACAAAAAAAAAAAAAAAATTGGATAAAAAAAAAAAAAAAAAATTCACTTACCTATTTCTCCCTGTTGCTAGGTGGTCCCACGAAATCTGCCTCTTCCTCAGGCCGGGCTAGAAATGTCACTTCCGCTCGGCAGTCAGTCATCTGGGACACGTGACAGGTCCCAGAGGACTGTGCGGCGAATCACGATGTGCGGCGCCGCTCGCGCATGCGCAGTGGGTGCCCGGCTGTGAAGCCACAGCCGCGTGCCCAAAGTAAGGATGCCGGCGCCGCGAGCGGAGCGGGGAACAAGGGGGGTATCGTTCCCCCGCATCGTTGGACCCTGGGACAGGTAAGTGTCCGATTCTTAAAAGTCAGCAGCTCCACTATTTCTAACTGCTGACTTTTAAATTTTTTTTTTTTTTTGATGGGCACACCTCTTTAAGGTGAAAAAACACCTGTCAGTGACCGTCCCCCAGCACCCCCCCCCCCCCCAAGTTTTACTTACCTGAACCCTCGAACTTGTCCCACGGTGGACGAGCCTTCTCTCTGCTAGGGGTTTTTCGGCTGTCGATTGGATAGATTGATGGCAGCCGCAGCCTTTGGCTCCCGCTGCTGTCAATCAAATCCAATGCTGTGGCAACTGGGGGGGGGGGGGGGGAGCAGGACCTGCATTGTGTCTATGGATGCCGAATGCTGGACTCGGGAGGTAACCCCCCCGGGAGAGAGCATCTCCTAGGGCAGTGATGGTGAACCTTGGCATCCCAGATGTTTTGGAACTACATTTCCCATGATGCTCAACTACACTGCAGAGTGCATGAGCATCATGGGAAATGTAGTTCCAAAACATCTGGGGTGCCAAGGTTCGCCATCACTGCCCTAGGGGGTTATCTGATGTGGGGGAGGAGCCAAGAGAGCCACAGAGGGACCCCAGAAGACCAGGATCGGGGCCACTGTGTGCAAAACGAGCTGCACAGTGGAGGTAAGTATGACATGTTTGTTATTTTAAAATAATAATTACCTTTTTAGTGTCACTTTAATTTTCTTGGAAGGCTTGCCACAAGATTTTATGTTTTAATCTGTTTATTTTTTGAAATGACACAAAGTATGGAAATAACTTCACAGCAAGTTGTAGAAACTTTACAAGAGGACCTCAATAAAATAATGGGGTGGGCACGTACATGACAAGTGAGGTTTACTGTTGAAAAATCTAAAGTAATGCACTTGAGGGCTAAAAATGTGAATGCAAGTTACTCACTAGGGGGAGAACCTCTAGGGCAGTGATGGCGAACCTTGGCACCCCAGATGTTTTGGAACTACATTTCCCATGAGGGTGATTTACTCTGCAGTGTAGCCGAGCATCATGGGAAATGTAGTTCCAAAACATCTGGGGTGCCAAGGTTCACCATCGCTGCTCTTGGGGAATCCAGGATAGAGAAAGACCTGGGGGTCCTAGTAGATGACAAAATCGGCAATGACATGCAATGCCAAGCTGCAGCAGGCAAAGCTAGCGGAATATTAGCATGCATAAAAATAAAGAAAAAGTGAATTTACTCCAGAGATAAAACGATAATCTGTCACTTGATAAAACTGGTTCGGCCACATCTGGTGTATTCCGTCCAGTTCTGGTCACCAGTCCTCAGAAGGGATGTGCTGGAAATGGAGAGAGTTCAGAGAAGGGCACAAAAGTTAATAAGGGGATTGAAGGACCTCAATTACGAGGAACAACTACAAGCGCTAAACTTATTCTCTCTGGAGAAGAGACGCTTGAGAGGAGATATGATAGCGATATACACATATCTCAAGGGCGATTCGGGCATAGAGAATAAACTATTCAGTCTCATCGAGTGTAATGCCGCGTACACATGGTCGGAATTCTCGTCGGAAAAAGCTCTGATGGTTTTCCCGTTGGAATTCCGACGGAATTTCGCTCAAACTGTCTTGCCTACACACAGTCACACCAAATTCTGATGGTCAGTAACACAGCGGCATAAAACACATTCGACAGCACTATAAAAGGGAAGTTTAATGCTTCTGAGCATGCGTCAAATTGTTTCCGAGCATGCGTCGGAATTGCATACACATGATCGGAAAATCCGATTTTCCGTCGGAAAAATTGAGAATCCAAAGTCCGACGGAAATTCCGACAAAAAAAGACCGATGGGCATACACACGGTCGGAAAATCCGTTGAAAAGCTCCCATCGGACTGTTTCCATCGGAAATTCCGACCGTGTGTACGCCGCATTAGAGAACACGGGGCCACTAAATGAAACTGGAGGAGAAGTAGTTTAACCTTAAATTACATTTAACTGGGGCATTTCACTGTCAGCATGCTGGAACAGAAGAGCGCATTTTTTGGAACTGTTACCACAAGAGCACAAATGTCTAAAATGTCTTTGTATGCTGTGGCATTCACTGTACCCTTCACTGGAAATGCCCGATCTCAAGATTTTGGAGGGGAGTCCACTTACTTTTGGTCATATAGTATAGTTTAAAATATAAAATCACAAATCCACAGCGAGAAGCTTCCTGTAATATTGGGAATAACCTTGTTTTGCCGTTTTTAAATATTTAAAGATTTTATTAAACATAAATATATATATATATTAATGTCCATACTGACAGGCAGCATGGTAATTATAGTTATGATGTTGATGTTCCCCATAGACAGACTGATAGGGCTGGACAAGGCCAGTGTATTTCCCTGGTGGTTAGAAGCTAAAGCCCATAGGAGTCCTGTGCAGTTGTGAAAATGTGCCCTTTAGTCCCACCCTGCTGTTGTCTACGTCAGTGTATTATTTTGCCCTTCAGCTATAACCGCAATCAGAGAATCAGAGAAATGTCAGGGGAGGGTGATAATAAGGAGGGTCGATATGCATACAACTGTTATTCAGATACATTTTTGTTTGCAGGTTGCCAATCCAGATGGGGACTTACGGCTGACTGTTGTCAACTCCTCCGTCTTGGAAAGGCCTAGAGCTCTGGCTTTGGTTCCCCAGGAAGGGTGAGTCACTGCCCACCAATAACATAAAAGTATTTGGAATTTTTTGTTGGGGGTTCTAATGGGTGAGCAACCTTTCGGACATTTCGGGGGTGATTTACTAAAACTGGAGAGTGCAAAATCTGGTGTAGCTGTACATGGTAGCCAATCGGCTTTTAACTGCAGCTTGTTCAGTTAGAGGAGGGCCAGCTGAAGAAAACTTTTTTTATAAGTCAGCAGCTACAAACACTGTAGCTGCTGACTTTTAATAAGCACACTTACCTGTCCAGGATGCCCGCGATGTCGGCCGCCCGAGGCCGACCCGTCCCTTGGCTCTCGGGTCCCGGCGCCGCCATTCGAAGTAAGGGAAACAGGCAGTGGAGCCTTTCGGCTTCACTGCCCGTTTCCTCCTGCGCATGCGCGAGTCGCGCAGCGCTTTGTGAATGGCCGACTGTGTTCTGGGACACACATAGTTCCCAGAACACAGCGTGGCCCCATTCCCCAGAAGACAATGCGAGGAGAAGACTGAAGATCACCGCGGTGTAGGAAGTGGCAGATTAGGACGATCTGCCTAGCAACAGCCATTTCTGGTAAGTAAAAAAAAAAAAGGCTTGGAACCCAAGCCTTATGTTATCTCATTGGTTTCCATATCCTACTCAATAGAAGCCATGGTTTTCCATGATGCACTGATGTTCAAATAGCCTGGATCAATTATATGCGGTTTAGAATAAATGGATCTGTAATATTAGACTTTATCTGCATTATACACCAGCAGTTATGGATGTGCATCCGTTTTTTGGGGCATAAAGGAATGGTTTGCATGGCTCCGTCCATTGTCCCGAAATGAGGACTAATCCCCTTATTTTGCGATTTTTGTGATGGAATGAGTGCATATGCCTTTCTGTTGATATGTTAAAGAGGTAGTCAACTCTCCCACTCTGATGCTTCTTTTCATTTAGTCCATTATAATAAGTAATTATCAAACTATAGCCACTGTAATCCAGCCCAAATCGCATTTTACTTACTGTTTAAAGAAACTTTAAAAAACTTGTTTCCAGGGGTTAGGCAGCGCCATATTAAGTATTGTTTTCTGAGTCCACAGTGGAATGTAGTTCCGCCCTTACATTGAGCACTTCCTGTACTGTTAACCAATCCTCCTTCTCAATCCAACATTTCTATGGCAACCCTGCTTCCCTGCTCATAGCGGACTTGTTTTATTTCATAGTATTTACTTGTGTCAATTATCTAGTGTTTGCCTATGTCAGTCTTATCAGCTTCAGCTGATAAGACTGCAGTAATGCTGTCCGATGCCCTGGTTTACACTGCATGTGATGTCACATGGGGTGTAGTAGGAAGCTCTGAGTGATTATGCAGTCTCCTGGAATTTCAGGTGTTGTGTGTCGTAGGAAGTCCTGATAATAGATAGACAAGTACACAGTGTGCCGTAAATCGGGGGAGATCTGGGCATGCTCAGTGACGTCATTCTAAAGAATAAAAAGGATTACAACAATACTAAGCAAGTAAGGATATATCTACAAGCCGTGTTCATTAGGGTTTTTATGCTGATTTACATGGGACAAAGTTGTGGGGGAGAGTTTACAACCACTTTAACATTTTAAAGCCTTTTACGACATTTTAGTGATTGGGTTTACATCTAGAGAAGGAAATCTGCACTATGCCAACATGCTGTTGCTTCCAGGTTGATGTTTTGGACAGACTGGGGTGACGAGCGACACGGCATCTACAAGAGCGAGATGGATGGTTCCTCGGTGAACCATCTGGTCCATGATGGCATTAAATGGCCCAATGGTATTTCCGTGGATGAAAACTGGATCTATTGGACTGAGGCTTACATGGATCGGATAGAGAGGATAGACTTCAATGGACAGCAGAGAACGGTGATCCTAGACAGCCTACCCCATCCCTATGCCATAGCTGTGTTTAAGGTAAGGGCATGAAATAGATTTGCTCCCGCCTCGCTCGTCTACGTCACACACAACAGCTTTGTCCATTAATCTGTCTCTCCCGATCACAGAATCAGATCTACTGGGATGACTGGTCCCAGCTGAGCATCTTCAGGGCTTCCAAGTACAATGGAGCCCAGTCAGAGGTTCTGATTGGCCGGTTGTCTGGAGTCATGGACATGAAAATATTCTACAAAGGAAAATGGAACGGTAATCTGATACTTGGGGATATCTTATAATGGTTACAGGTTCATAATGTGTGTGTGTGTGTGTGTTGCTGTGTTTTTTTGGGTGGGAGGGAATTGATTTTACACTATATTGTCAAAAGTATTGGGGCGCATGGACTTTAAAGTGTAAGTCCACCCTAAGACCCCTTTTTGAGGCAGTGTTCAGGTGTTTTAACTCTAGAAGTAGTGCCTGAAAACTGCCCCTTATTCTCTGCAATGGGTGCTTTCACGCTTGCGGGATGTTCGGAAAAGTCCTGCAAGCAGCATCTTTGGGGCTGGTTGGAAGCACTGTATACAGCGCTCCATAAACGCCATTGCCAATGAATAGTCAGCGCTTCCGAAGTGCCTGAAAAGCGATTCGGAAGCGCCACAACACAGGTTTTTATTTTTTTTTACTTTTTCAGTGTGAAAGCAGCCTTGCACTATAAAATTCATTCATCTACAGACATCCACCATCTAACACTAACCTATCTAGCCCTGTAAAGAAGAAGAAATCCGTTTTAAGTTCCTTTTTTGAATCCGATCCGGTTTCCAGCAGCAGAAGCTCTGCAGAGGACACACCTGACAACAGCCAGGCATGTACTGGCCATCAGGACTACCGGGAGATTCCCAGTGGGCTGATGGCTCAGTGGGCCAGTCCGCTGCAGTCCTGGAGCCCCTCCTCTCTGACAGTGAGTGATCACGATTTCACTCCTGTCAGGAGCAGCTTTCGTCATATGCTGGAGAGAGCATTAGGCCTTATGCTCCCTCCAGCCTGCAGGGGGGGGGGATAAACAGCTGGACGACTTTCCTTCCTCTCTCCCCTATCACTTGTTATCACATGACTGGAGAGGGGAAGAAGAGAAGCTGCCTTCAGAACTGTGAGTACAAGTGGGAGGGGGACACTCTGATGCAAGGGGGCTGCTGATGGGACTCTGATGTAAGTGGGCCGGTCTAGATAAAATCCAGGGCCAAATTTCTGTCCCAGTCCAGCCCTGACAACAGCTGTGAAATGAATGGGGAGTGACGTCACCCATAGACTTTACTTTGGGGTTTCCGTTGTCGGCTCTGTCCTCTGCACCCGCGGAGCCACGGCTAACAGCTCAGCATTGGATCAGACCGGATCGGCTTAAAAAAAAAAATGTTAGATCGTGGGTGTCTGTAGATGCAGGGATTTTAGTGGACTTCTACTTTAATGGCATCCCAGTCTTGGTCTGTAGGGTTCAATATTGAGTTGGCCCCCCCCTTTGCAGCTATAACAGCTTCAACTCTTCTGGGAAGGCTGTCCACAAGGTTTAGGAGTGTCTATGGGAATGTTTGACCATTCTTCCAGAAGCTCATCTGTGAGGTCAGGCACTGTTGTTGGATGAGAAGGCCTGGCTCGCAGTCTCCGCTCTAATTCATCATAGAACACCTTCAAGCAGGATTCAAGCCTCTGGGGTGTGCAGTACCGCATATGGCCAGAGGTGCGGGGGCGCCGGTGACATTCAGAAACACTCCTAAGTTTCTCAGAGTTCATCCAAGCGGTCTATTTCCGAGCATCTCCAGCCCCCCCCCCCCCACCTCTGGCCACATGCGGTACTGCATACAATAGAAGTCACTGCAGAACGAATTATCTGAGTTTCCATTGACTCCTATGGGGAAACTTGCTTTGATATACGAGTGCTTTGGATTACAAGCATTCTTCTTGAACGAATTATGCTCATAATCCAAGGTACCACTGTATACATGTTAGGCAGGATAGATGGGACAAGGGGGCAGGGACATATTTATGAATAGTTAGACTTTTCGTCCACTTTTAGTCCCTATTTTGGGGGGTAAAGTGTTGAAGGAGCAAGGTCAGATGGTGAACTGTTCGATGTGCTTGGACTTGGCTTTGTGGTTGTGTCCAAGTTGCAATAAAGCTTTTTGAAGCAATGAAAAAAGGATGGATGTGCAGCTTTCTTTGTTTTGAATTGGTCTCTTGTTTCCTGTACAGGTGAGAATGCCTGCTCCTCCAGTCCCTGCAGCCTGCTGTGCCTGCCCAAAGAAAACAAAGGCCGAGTATGTCGATGTCCAGATGGAGGGAAAGAGCAGACGTCACCTACCGGGGAGGTGCAGTGTGAATGCCCGCATGGGTACCAGCTGAAAAACAGAACCTGTGTCAAGATCGGTGAGTTCTGTCTGGTTGAATGAAACCACCAATCCCCAACCAGATAACTCTATTGGGCATCTGTTCATTTAAACCCCTTCCATACTGGGGCCGCGCCTCGTTAGCGGTAAAGCAGCGGTTTACCGTCATTTTAGTGCTGCTTTTTGGACATTAGCGGGGCGCTTTTAATCCCCCCTAGCGGCCAAACAAAGGTTGAAAAGTACCCGTGTTGCGGCACTGCCGAATCGCTTTTCAGGCGATTTGGCAGCGCTGACCATTAATTTCAATGGGCAAGGGCGTTTTAGGAGTGCCAAAGAAGCTGCTTGCAGGACTTTTTTTCACGTCCCGCAAGCGCACTGCCCCAGTGTGTAAGCACTCAGGTTTTCACACTGGGGAGGCCTGAGAAGCGCGTTACAGGTGCTATCTTTAGTGCTAAAACACCTGAAAAGCGCCCCAGTGTGAAGGGTCTTAAAGCTGCAGTCGGAGTTTGAACTGATATGATGTTTCTTCACCTCCAGAGAACAAGTGTCTGCCCAGCCAGTACCGCTGCAGTAATGGAAACTGTATCAGCAGCATCTGGCAGTGTGACAATGACAACGACTGCGGAGACATGAGCGACGAGCGAGACTGCCGTAAGTTACCGCCACGTAATCTTGCTGCTCAAGTGAGAGGTTCTGCCCTGTGAGTGCTTTGTTTTGCACCATACTGCCAGTCTGGCAAGTTTCATCTACTGGGAGTTGGAAGTTTTTTTTTTAATCATCTTGGATGAAACCTCAGCAGTGTGCTGAAGCTTATTCCAATGGGCATGCATGGGTGGCACAGAAAGCTGTAGAACTGCAGTGGGGAAAAGTGGCGTTGGCTCTGTGGCTATGCGATATAACAGGCATGTGAATCACAAGACTAGCTGAGCAGAATTGGCCATTGCATCTCACGCCTTTGTATCCAAGTTGAATATACACTGCCCTCCATGGCTGCAGAACCATCCTGTATAGATAGTGTGACGGAACCCGGACACCCCGACCGGGTATCTCCGCCAAGACGTTGCTTCCCAAGCTCTGGAACAGGAGATCAGTGAATCTGGCTATAATTACCCCAAGAACTAGGCAACTGCAGTTTTGGAGTAAACACAAAATATATACAACGGGAGGACACCCCCCCCCCCCCCCCCTCCTGATCATATTACCCTAACAATACAACTCTAACCAGGAACATATTTAACTAGTAATTTAGTCAACCAGCCAAGCAACCTGTTGCAGTTAAACGCGTCGGAGGAAGAGGAGGGTTGTGTGATTTCTCTTTATTTTTTTTTCTTTCTAGAGACCACCACCCAAATGAGTCATGTGATCCCAGGCATGGGATCGGGCGGGGTGGGGATATGGGTATAGATAGTGAGTGGGATGGGGACTGTGTAAACTTTATTTTCATCATTGGAAGTAGATGACTGTCTTGTGCCTCCATATCTCGAGTAGCAAACTACTGCATTTGTATTATATAAAAGGGGGGGGGGGGGGGGGGGGGGGGGGAATCGTAAAAAATAACAGATTAAAGTGGATGTAAACCCAAATTTTTTTATTTTTTTATTTTTTTTGATGTCATAATGTAGAGAAGAAGATTTCCTTTCATTTGAGCCCAGTCTTGCCACACAGATTTACTCCAGCCCTGAGAAATCCTCTTTTATTGTTCAGTTAGAGAAATCTTGACAAAGTCTTTTAAACTTTGTCAAAAACGCCCCCTTGCTGTGAGTGACGGGTGATTTACATATCTCATGCACTAGCCTGAGACAGGTTATAATCAGATGTTCTACTCTGCCCAACTCTGACTACATACATGTCCCCTAAATCACTTGTCTGTCTGTTCACTGCATCCCATGATGAGAAACATCCAGTCAAAACACAGTAAAGCTGGGAGAGCTGGAGGGGAGGGGAAGGGGATGTGAATTGTGAACTTTTTACACAGGATGTGCCTGTCTCAGGCTAGTGCATGATATGTAAATCACCTGTCACTCACAGCAAGGGGGCGTTTTTGACAAAGTTTTCAAGACTTTGTCAAGATTTCTCTAACTGAACAATAAAAGAGGGTTGCTCAGGCCTCGAGTAAATCTGTGTGGCAAGACTGGGCTCAAATGAAAGGAAATCGTATTTCCTACATTATGACATAAAAAATAATAAAAAAAAATGGGTTTACATCCACTTTAATAACCAAAGAGTATGCAGTGCATGATGGTGTACATACATGTGTCATGCAGAGATATTGCAAACAGACAGCATTCTGGAGTATGGCCATGAGGATGTACTACTACTACACAGCGGGAGGTAATGGAGATCCTTCCACTAAGGATACATAGCGGCATCTAGATTGTGATTAATAGACAGTATTGGTATCTAGCTCCTTGGCAGTGAAAAGCGTCAGTCCACCTGTCTTTCATGAGTGTTGGGATGTATTTGCCCTATACCAGATTGTAGCTGATGATGATTTTATATATTGCTGATTTTAATGTGGAATTAAAAATTTAATTTTATGAAAGTTCCTTTTTTTTTTTTTTGTGCCACAAAAAAATCCCCTTCTCCCCATTGTCCCTTTTTGTGACATATAGGGATCTTTTATTTTTCAGTGTCCTTGTTCTGTGCTTAGTCCATTAAATTATTATTTTTATTTTTTTTAAATAATTTTCTTTATTTTTAGCAACCACATCATGTGACCCAGATACTCTGTTCAGATGCCAGGAATCGGGGACCTGCATCCCACTGTCCTATAAGTGTGACCTGGAGGATGACTGCGGAGACAACAGTGACGAGAGCCACTGCGGTTAGTCATTTGTGGATTTACCCCTGGCTGCAGTGCTGTATGGTAACAGATTCACCAGTATAGCACCAACAAATTGCTCAGTGTGTCAGAGTTCACAGTCCCTGCCCCTTAAAGTGGGGTGCCCCTTAATTTTTTTTTTTTTTTTAAGTCAGCAGCTACAAATACTGCAGCTGCTGACTTTTAATAATTGGACACTTACCTGTCCCAGGGTCCATCGATGCGGGGGATCGAAGCCCCGCTCGTTCTCCGCTATGTTCGGCGGTGCCGGCATTCTTACTGTGGGTACTCGGCTGTGGCGTCATAGCCGGGCACCCACTGCGCATGCGCCGTGATACGCCGCGCAGTCATGTGGGACCTGTCACGTGTCCCAGATGACTGACTGCGCCGAGGGGAAGTGATGTCACCAGCCCGGGCACTGAAGGAGGCAGACTGAGGGACCCCCTAGCAACAGGCATTTAGAGGTGAGTTTTAAATTTATTTTATTTTTTTAGGAATTTTAAGATTTTCTTTTTTTGGGGGGAAACACCACTTTAAAGCTGAAATCTGTCTTTCCCTTCGGTCTTGCATATACAGTGGTGTGAAAAAGTGTTTGCCCCCTTCCTCATTTCCTGTTCCTTTGCATGTTTGTCACACTTAAGTGTTTCGGAACATCAAACCAATTTAAACAATAGTCAAGGACAACACAAGTAAACACAAAATGCAATTTGTAAATGAAGGTGTTTATTATTAAAGGTGAAAAAAAATCCAAACCATCATGGCCCTGTGTGAAAAAGTGATTGCCCCCTAAACCTAATAACTGGTTGGGCCACCCTTAGCAGCAACAACTGCAACCAAGCGTTTGCGATAACGTGCAATGAGGCTTTTACAGCGTCCTGAAGGAATTTTGGCCCACTCATCTTTGCAGAATTGTCCTAATTCAGTTACATTAGAGGGTTTTCGAGCATGAACGGCCTTTTTAAGGTCATACCACAACATCTCAATAGGATTCAGGTCAGGACTTTGGCTAGGCCACTCCAAAGTCTTCATTTTGTTTTTCTTCAGCCATTCGGTGGTGGACTTGCTGGTGTGTTTAGGATCATTGTCCTGCTGAAGAACCCAAGTTCGTTTCAGCTTGAGTACACGAACAGATGGTCGGACATTCTCCTTCAGGATCTCTTGGTAGACAGCAGAATTCATAGTTCCTTTTATCACGGCAAGTCTTCCAGGTCCTGAAGCAGCAAAACAGCCCCAGACCATCACACTACCACCACCATATTTTACTGTTGGTATAATGTTCTTTTTCTGAAATGCAGTGTTCCTTCTACGCCAGATATACTTGGACACACACCTTCCAAAGAGTTCCACTTTTGTCTCATCGGTCCACAGAATGTTGTTCCAAAAGTCTTGGGGATCATCAAGATGTGTTGTGGAGAAATTGAGACGAGCTTTGATGTTCTTTTTGCTCAGCAGTGGTTTTCTCCTTGGAACTCTGCCATGCAGGCCATTTTTGCCAAGTCTTTTCCTGATGGTGGAGGCATGAACGCTGACCTTAACTGAGGCAAGTGAGGCCTGCAGTTCCTTGGACGTTGTTGTGGGGTCTTTTGTGACCTCTTGGATGAGTCGTCGATGCGCTCTTGGGGTAATTTTGGGCGGCCGGCCACTCCTGGGAAGGTTCACCACTGTTCCATGTCTTCGCCATTTGTGGATAATGGCTCTCACTGTGGTTCGCTGGATTCCCAAAGCTTTGGAAATGGCTTTATAACCCTTTCCAGACTGATAGATCTCAATTACTTTCTTAATTGTTCCTGAATTTCTTTGGGTCTCGGCATGATGTGTAGCTTTTAAGGATCTTCTGGTGGACCTTAATGTGTCAAGCAGCTCCTATTTAAGTGATGCCTTGATTGTGAACAGGTGTGGCAATAATCAGGCCTGGGTGTGGCTAGAGAAATTGAACTCAGGTGTGGACAACCACAGTTATAGTATGTTTTAACAAGGGGGGCAATCACTTTTTCACACAGGGCCATGATGGTTTGGATTTTTTTTCACCTTTAATAATAAACACCTTCATTTACAAATTGCATTTTGTGTTTACTTGTGTTGTCCTTGACTATTGTTTAAATTGGTTTGATGTTCCGAAACACTTAAGTGTGACAAACATGCAAAGGAACAGGAAATGAGGAAGGGGGCAAAATGTGTGTGTGTATATGTGTGTGTGTGTGTGTGTGTGTGTATATATGTATATGTGTATATGTATGTATATGTGTATATGTGTATATATATATATATATATATATATATATATATATATATATATATATATATATATATATATATATATATATATATATATATATATATATATATATATATACATATACACATACACACACACATACACACACACACACACACACACACGCGCTCCTCTCCTGAAATGAGATACTCTGATTTCACTGCACACTGTGAGCTTCTCACAATCTGCATTAGAAGGTGCAACATGTCAAAGCCTACCCCATTCCTTGGCTGGGCAGGCTTTGTCTAACCATTTACCCCCCAGCCTTACTGTCCTCTTTCATTTATTGGATATCAGTTCTTTCAGTGGGGGTGGGCGATACCTAAGGGCAGTCTTTCTAAACGGATGTCAGCACTAACTTGAAAAGAAAAGTTCAACTTCCAGTATACTTTTGAGCTGTAGGGGAAGCTGGGAGAACATGCAGATAGTGGTGGGAAATTAACCCAGCACTCCAGTGTTGCAAGACATGCTCACAGGCAATCGACTTTATAGGGTAACAAAGTCCATAAATGTAAAGTTAATTTGTCTTGATTTCAGATTAAAATGTAGCATTAATAGGTAAAGCCAGTGCTCGACGAATACCAGGCGCCAGGTCGCATTGGCGACTAGAATTAGCGACCTGGCGACTGGGGCAGCACAGCTGGGGGTATCCTGTCTTTAGTGCACCCCCCCGCCACGCGCGCGCGATCGCGATGGGCCGCGCTGGCCGGTAATTGAGGCCCCGGCTTTGCGGCCTTGTGCAGTCCTATGGTACCTTCTATAATCTGGCGCCCTCTTGTGGTGGCCGTTGGTATGACACCCAGCAATACTAATAGGCAGGCAGTGAAAACAAAACAGCCTTATCTCCTTCACTTAGAACCCCCAAACATTATATATATTTATTTTTCTAACACCCTAGAGAATAAAATGGCGGTCGTTTCAAAAATTTCTGTCACACCGTATTTGCGCAGCGGACTTACAAGCGCACTTTTTTGGGAAAAAATACTTTTTTTAATTAAAAAAATAACAGAACAGTAAAGTTTGCCCAATTTTTTTTTATATTGTGAAAGATAATGTTACGGTGAGTAAATTGATACCAAACATGTCTCGCTTCAAAATTTTGCCCGCTCGTGGAATGGCGACAAACGTTTACCCTTTAAAATCTCCATAGGTGACATTTAAAAAAAAATTCTACAGGTTGCATGTTTTGAGTTACAGAGGATGTCTAGGGCTAGAATTATTGCTCTCGCTCTACCGATCACGGCAATACCTCACATGTGTGGTTTGATCACAGCTTTCATATGCGGGCGCTACTCTTCTGCAAACAAGCTCGGCGGGACAGGCGCGTTTAAAATTATTATTTTTTTCTTATTTATTTTAACTTTTAATTTTTTACTGTTCTTTTGAAAAAAAAATGGTGTCACTTTTATTCCTATTACAAGGAATGTAAACACCCCTTGTAATAGAAAAAAGCATGATAGGACCTCTTAAATATGAGATCTGGGGTCAAAAAGACCTCACATCTCATATTTACACTAAAATGCAAAAAAAAATAATTGCCATTTGAGAAAAAAAAAAAAATGTCCCTTTTTAAGAGCTATGGGCAGAAGTGACGATTTGAAGTCGCTTCTGCCCTGCAATGACTTGGAGACAGGCGGGGGCCATCTTCCCCTCACTCGTCTCCATGTCGTTAAAAAAAAGAAAAGAAAACCTGGCTCCTAACTTTTTTAGCTGGCTCCTAGATTCCAAGCAAATTTGTCAAGCCCTGGGTAAAGCTATCTATAAATTGATTTATAGTCACATTTTATATTTCTTTACATATTCCAGAGGCACACCAGTGTAAGGATGATGAGTTTAACTGTACCTCCGGCATGTGTATACGCCAGTCCTGGGTGTGTGACGGAGACAACGACTGCAGGGACTGGTCTGACGAGGCCAACTGCTCAGGTACTAGTGGTTTTGTCCCAGTCCATGCTCGGCTCATTGGCATCTTTTGTGTCTCCCATGTTATTCATGTTAGATGACCAAAAAAATATAAAATTGCGCAGGGTGTAGTATACCCTATCCTGCTGCTCTATCCCTCAAAATTTCTGCTAATTCCCTGCTGTCAAAATGACAGCCAGGTATTGCCATGTAGATAAAGCAACTGAAATTGCTAAGGTTAAAAAAAAAAAAAAAACACATCTGACAAAGGCCTTATGCACATGGGTGTACTATAGTGTGCACCCGTGTGAGGGCCGTGTTTACCCACATAGATGTACAGGTGTTCTATGCATCCCTGTGGAGGCAGTCCTATACTTTTTAAAATGGGGTACAGCTGCTGCACAGACACAGCTGTGCTGTAACTAGTTTGACATTAATGCAAAGCAGGGATAAGAAACAAAGATCTTTAGTAAAAAATCAGCACACAATACACATTGTTAGGCACACATATAACCCCTTGATTACTCCAGATCAGAGGTCTCCAAACTGCGGCCCAGGGGCTAAATGTGGCCTTTTGCTTGCCTTTATCTTGCCCATGGGGCACTATTCCATCCAATGACACCATTAGAAGGTCGCAATTCCTCCCACTGACACCAATGATGGGGTACAATACCTTCCATTGATTCCAACAATTTGGCAGAAATCCTGCTGCTGACACCAACAATGGGGCACTATTCCTCCCACTGATGCCATCAGAAGGGCATAATTCCTCCCATTGACACCAGCAATGGGGCAGAATTCCTTCCATTGAAACCAGCAATGGGGCAGAATTCCTTCCATTGACACCAGCAATGGGGCAGAATTCCTTCCATTGACACCAGCAATGGGGCAGAATTCCTTCCATTGACACCAGCAATGGGGCAGAATTCCTTCCATTGACACCAGCAATGGGGCAGAATTCCTTCCATTGACACCAGCTATGGGGCAGAATTCCTTCCATTGACACCAGCTATGGGGCAGAATTCCTTCCATTGACACCAGCTATGGGGCAGAATTCCTTGCGCCGATGCTTAATCCGATACCAGTGTCCTCAGTGTAGCAGGGGGGCCAGGCGGCCTCACAGATAATTGTTGTAGGCAGTTAGAAGCACCAATCTCCCTGTATAGCTTTCAATGAA
>CM053035.1:196101544-196184044 GCA_028564925.1 Lithobates sylvaticus
TACCTCTTCATAAAGATGTTCAGTAATTACCATTTTCTTTTTTTTTTTTTTTTTTTATAATTTGCGATTTCACCAAATTCTGTTCAATTCATCTATGATAGAACAAGCCTAGAGCCAAGCAACAACAATGGTTAAAGGTCTGAGAGATTAAACAGATCAGGAAGTCTGCAGGAGCTTAATATGTACAGCCTTGAGAAAAGAAGGGAAGGGGAAATGTTTGAAATCCTATTAGACATCCATGTTCCTCCCTACTGGCCACTGGGTGTTGCAGACATTAGCTGTACAATCTACCGAACAGTTGCTTGTAGGGCTGCAACTAACGATTATCTTCACAATCGATTAGTTGGCCGATTATTGTTTTGATTAGTCGGTTAATAACCTTAAAAGTGTGGTGTATAATTTAGTTAGTTTAAAAAAAGGCAATTTATTCTTAAATTTCTCTATGCAGTGGTAAATATAAATAACCAACTACTGTATTTATCGGCGTATAACACGCACTTTTTTCCCCTTAAAATCAGGGGAAAATCGTGGGTGCGTGTTATACGCCGATCCCCGTCGACTCCCCGCTGACTGTGAGCAGAGCGATCGCCGCTGAGATACACATAGCCAAGTGCACTCGGCTCTTCTCGGCTCTGCTCAGTCACGCCCAGTTCCGCCATTGGACCTGTGTTATGTCCATCATAGGGCGTGACTGGGCGTGGAGCCCGAGTACACTCGGCTATGTGTATCTCGGCGGCGTTAGCTCTGCTCCGCCCAGTCTCTGCGGCGATCCCGGAGCGGCGGCGCCAATTTTAAATACCGTACATGACAAGGCTGCACTGGACACTGGGGGGCAAGGCTGCACTGATGGGCATTTAAATGTATTTTTTTTTTCCTTAATATTCCCTCTTATACTTGGGGTGCGGTATATGGTTAGGGAGCAAAATATCTAGTCCGGTCTGAGAATGACAGAAGAGATATACTGTATATACTATTAGAGGAGATATATACTGTATATAGTATTAGAGGTGATATACTGTATATACTATTAGAGGAGATATATACTGTATATACTATTAAAGGTTGAATTTGGTAAATATCAGATCTTTTTTTATTTAAAGTTAGACAGTTTTGCAGATTTTCAATCGGAACTGAAATATATTATATACAAAAAACATTTCTTCCTTCAAGATAATATTCATTTTAAGAACATTAGTTTGATTTTTCTAATAGTGGTGTCAAATCGACGTTCGTTTTCAACTACAGTAAAGGGAAAATTTTAAAATAGAAAACTTCTTGGTCAAAGGAATTTTCAGACGGTGGATGTGGTTTTCATTCAGAAATTACATTAATTTTAAAACTGAATGATGAAAGCAAGTGACAATTTTAAACGACATTCTTTTAGCGATTGTACAAAGATTTTTCATATGAATATTCTCGTCTGAAAGCTGATCCGTGTGGCCAGCATTAGGCTCGGTGCACACCTATGCAGTTTGCTTTTGATCTGTTTCTACACTGCTTTTTTGCTATGCGTTAAGTACAGTACAGGGGGTCCCCGATTTACGAACTCGTTAGGGACTGGTCGCCTCTTCTTAACTCGGAAATGTTCATAAGTCGGCCGCGCATGCGCAGACCGACAATTACGGACATTTCCGAAGTTTGCCGTCATTTTCCGAGGCTCCGTCTGGCCGTGCATGCGCAGAGCGGCCAGAGGACGGCGGAAAATGGCGGAGGGTCCCCGCAGCGCCCCGTTCGCAAGTAGGGGTTGTTCGTAGGTCGGGCGTTCGTAAGTCGGGGACCCCCTGTATAGAGTTTCTCATAGCAAGGTAAAGAAAACTTCTGCCTTTAGAAGCACTTACTTCCTGCCCAGGACTACATGATGCATTGCTCACACATTCACAAGTTCTCAGGCACTTACTGACATGTATGGACGGTGTACTGAGCTGTATGTGAGCTGCACTGTATTTCCTGATATGTAAACAATGCATTCTGTATGCTGGCCAATTAATCAATAATTTTCATAATCGATTAGTTGTTTCAGCCCTAGTTGCTTGATATACACTCTCAGACCTAGTTCTACAATATATTTGCACAGCTAAAGTCTGCACTACCCAGCAGCAAGGAGGGGAGGAACCTGCACCACTAAAGGGATGCTGATGTGTCCTTTATAAAAAGCTTCGGTTCAGAGCCTTGTCACATGTGGAAACTCATTTTCACCCCGCTGTCGGACAATGAGGTACATGGACTACATCCCGTGACTGCAAGATAAGAGGCAAAACATTGATTGGCTCTTAGTAAGGTTATGTTTATGGAAGATTGTTAGGGACTTCTACAATAGGGAGTTCTGTTGGGCTTACATACACTTTAAGGCAGGGATCCTCAAACTACAGCCCTCCAGCTGTTGCAGAACTACACATCCCATGAGGCATTGTAAAACTCTGATATTCACAGACATGACTAGGCATGATGGGAATTGTAGTTCCTGAACAACTGGAGGGCCATAGTTTGAAGACCCCTGCTTTAAGGGTTAGAAAAAAAGTTCTGGAGAGCAGCATTTCCAATATGAATTTAACATTAAAAACACAGGGAAACAACCCCAAACAGGTAGAACGTTCAGAACTAACCTTAGAAAGTATAGTTTTAGTGCATGTGCGCGTGTTTGGGCGGGAGTCGGTAAGGAGAGATGGTTGAGCTGCAGTTTTTCCACCACCCCTTAACCACTTCAGCACCGCACCATTTTACACCCTTCCTTACCAGAGCACTTTTTGCGTTTCGGCACTGCGTCGCTTTAACAATTGCGCGGTCGTGCGACGTTGCACCCAAACAAAATTGACGTCCTTTTTTTTCCCACAAATAGAGCTTTCTTTTGGTGGTATTTGATCGCCCCTGCGGTTTTTATTTTTTGCGCTATAAACAAAAGAAGAGCGACAATTTTGAAAAAAAAAACACTATTTTTTACTTTTTGCTATAATAAATATCCCATTTAAAAAAAAAAAAAAAAAAAGATTTTTTTCCTCAGTTTAGGCCGATACGTATTCTTCTACATATTTTTGGTAAAAAAAATCGCAATAAGCGTATATTGATCGGTTTGCGCAAAAGTTATAGCGTCTACAAAATAGGGGATAGATTTATTGCATTTTTTTTTAACTAGTAATGGCGGCGATCTGCGATTTATTTTTTTCGTGACTGCGACATTGCGGCGGACACTTCGGACACTTTTGACACATTTTTGGAAACATTTTTGGAAACATTTACACAGCGATCGTTGCTATAAAATTGCATTGATTACTGTGCAAATGTGACTGGCAGGGAAGGGGTTAACACTAGGGGGCGCTGCAGGGGTTAATGTGTTCCCTATAGGAGTGATTCTAACTGTGGGGGGAGGGGACTCACAAGGGGAGGAGACCGATCAGTGATCCTCCGTACTGGGATCACATGATCGGTCTCCTCGCCACTGACAGGACGTGGAGCTGTGTGTTTACACACACAGCTCCATGGTCCCGCACGGTCCCATTGTTTTAACGGGCAATCGCGGGTGCCCGGCACTCGCACCCGGTCCCGAGCGACGCCGCGGGCGCGCACGCGCCCCCCAGGCAGCCGGGAATGAGAGGACGTCATATGACGCCCACCCAGGATGGGAGATCCACCTTGTGGGCGTCATATGACTATGGGTGGGTAGGGAAGTGGTTAAACTTCAACGGTGACTGAACAGGGTTGCAATGCCTCGTGACGGAAATTATACTCTGTCACGATCGGTGGGCAGTACTAATGCCAAACATGACCCATTAGGGTGAATGGGACTGCACTGCAGCCATGAATCAAATGCTAGGCATGCTGTTCAGGAGGCAGCAGTATCCTGACTGCCCGACAACCACTTCTGTACAATTCACTGAAAATAATTTCCCCACGGATCGCAAGAGGTCCTTGGAGAAGTTGAGGTTTGTAAAGCCTCGTACGCACGATCGGACTTTAAAGCGGAAGTAAACCCATTGATTTAACAGTTTAAAAAAAAAAAAAAAGGCATGCCAGGAATGCTAACTGCACATTGGCTGTGCTCTCAACCAAACAGTCAAACCATCCAATGGCTGGTGTCATAACGGATCACATGTGCAGCACTGTGGCAGTTGAAGATTAAACAGAGGCAAAGATGGCAGCTTCCTTGGCTGAAACTTTTCCGTGGATTTCTGTCCATAGGGCGTCGGCCGTGAACTCGTATTGCATACACATGGCAGGGCTTTTTCAGCCAACTTTCACCAAATCACGTGGTTTTTCTGCACTTTACCGCCACCCTTTGGTCAACTTCTGTATTATTGTCTGATCTTTTGCATTGGTTCTGAGCATGCGTGTTTGTACTTTGGACTTATGTCCGATGGTTTTCTGTACACACGATCGGACTTTGCTCCATCTGACTTTTGTTGCCGAAAAGTTTGTCTGTTTGCAGAGCGAACTTTTGTCCGAACTTTTGTGGAGCGTAGACGGTGTTGCCTTAAAACAGCTAATTTGCATGTTTGTTGTCAAAAAGTCAGATCGTGTGTACGGGCCTTTACAGATCTCCAGCACAGGTGGTAAGCCAGGCAATGATATGTGAATTTAAGCTTTTATAAAGGGTTAATCCTTAGAGGATTCCATAGAAACAAATGTCCAGGTTGGTTCTAATGTCTGCGAATGTGCTGAATTCTGTGGCTGAAATGCTGGTCGCAAGAAGCAGCTGGAACTGTTGCCCTTTGAGGGTGAAAGGCTGTTTGGCATATCATTGGATGTCTTCATTCAGAAGGTCACTGTGGGTAAAGGTTCCGAAGATGGTCCACAATCCATATTCATTTAAATTCATGATAGTAATTAAAAAGTTGAATATACCGTATGTACTCGAGTATAAGCCGAGTTTTTCAGCACATTTTTTTTTTTTTTTGTGCTAAAAAAGGCCCTCCTCGGCTTATACTCGAGTCAAGCACTTTTCTGCTGCAGAAAATTTAATTTTCCGACCTGTCTTTGGGGCCCCGCATCTTGGGGCCACTTGGTGCTATGAACCCCTTTGGTATGCCAACCCGGTGGACCTTGCACTACAACAGCCCTCAAATTTACCACTCGCATTTTGCGAGTGGAAAATTGTTTCTAGCGAGGAGCTGGGCTGCCTGGGGGCACGGAGGGGGGGGGGGCAAGTATAGCAGGCATGTAGGGGTTGATCGGGAGCCGTTCTTCGATCGATCGCCCGCAGGGGAAGAAAGCATGCAGCAAGATAAAATCTGCGGGATTACAGAGCGGATAGCCCGCTGTTACAGCTGAGTTTACATTACAATCGTCTCCCCTCCGCTCGTGATTACACACAGCCCCGCCCCCTGACCCCGCGCCTGTGATGGACAGAATGCCAGTCCAATGCTGGGACACAGTGAGCTGAGGTTGCAATGGGGAACACAGTGATCTGAGGCTGCAATGGGGGACACAGTGAGCAGAGGCTGCAATGGGGGACACAGTGATCTGAGGCTGCAATGGGGGGACACGGTGATCTGAGGCTGCAATGGGGGGACACGGTGATCTGAGGCTGCAATGGGGGGACACGGTGATCTGAGGCTGCAATGGGGGGACACGGTGATCTGAGGCTGCAATGGGGGGACACGGTGATCTGAGGCTGCAATGGGGGACACCGTGATCTGAGGCTGCAATGGGGGACACAGTGATCTGAGGCTGCAATGGGGGACACGGTGAGCAGAGGCTGCAATGGGGGACACGGTGATCAGAGGCTGCAATGGGGGACACGGTGATCTGAGGCTGCAATGGGGGACACGGTGATCTGAGGCTGCAATGGGGGAAACGGTGATCTGAGGCTGCAATGGGGGACACGGTGATCTGAGGCTGCAATGGGGGACACGGTGATCTGAGGCTGCAATGGGGGACACGGTGATCTGAGGCTGCAATGGGGGACACGGTGATCTGAGGCTGCAATGGGGGACACGGTGATCTGAGGCTGCAATGGGGGGACACGGTGATCTGAGGCTGCAATGGGGGGACACGGTGATCTGAGGCTGCAATGGGGGGACACGGTGATCTGAGGCTGCAATGGGGGGACACGGTGATCTGAGGCTGCAATGGGGGGACACGGTGATCTGAGGCTGCAATGGGGGGACACGGTGATCTGAGGCTGCAATGGGGGGACACGGTGATCTGAGGCTGCAATGGGGGGACACGGTGATCTGAGGCTGCAATGGGGGGACACGGTGATCTGAGGCTGCAATGGGGGGACACGGTGATCTGAGGCTGCAATGGGGGGACACGGTGATCTGAGGCTGCAATGGGGGACACGGTGATCTGAGGCTGCAATGGGGGACACGGTGATCTGAGGCTGCAATGGGGGACACGGTGATCTGAGGCTGCAATGGCGGGCACAGGTGAGGCTGCACTAATAAAGTTATTGTTAATATTTATTTTTGTAACTTTAATTCTGCATAAAACATTTAAGTGTCATTTCATGACAGGCGTGTTTAAGGGGGAGATTAGGGGGGAATTGGGGGCGGTGCAGGGTAGGGATCGGTTGGGGCAACTGGTGGCGAGTAACCCTTAAGGCTTGGCTAGTAGCTCAGGATTTAAAATTTTGAGCCCTGCACTACAACATATCCAAAGATGGGGTTCCTAGCACCAAGTGGCCCCGAGATACGGGGGCCCCAAAGTCGGTTCTGAAAATGTCATTCTCTGCTGCAGAAAAGTGCTTGACAAAAGTGCTTGAAGTGCTGAAAGTGCCCCCCTCGGCTTATACTCGAGTCAAGCACTTTTCTTCCGACCAGACTTTGCGGCCCCGTATCTTGGGCCCCAAATTGGGTATTTAAACCCAGTGGAACTAGCACTACAACATTTCCATGGGGTTCCTAGCATCAAGTGACCCCGAGATACAGGGCCCCAAATTGGGTCAACTGTGTCCATCTGCAGCAATGTCATTTCAGGACCCTTTGGGTCCAGAGACCCCAAATTTTGTCTGCAGCTAGGGGGGCATCTAGGAATCATTAACTACCAAGTTTTAAGTTTGGAGGACCTATGGCTGCAAACGGGCACAGTGAGGCTGCAAATGGGCATTGTTGACCCTCTTTTCCACTTACAGTAGCTGCGCATTTCTCACCCTAGGCTTATACTCCAGTCAATACATTTTCCCATTTTTTTTGTGGTAAAATTAGGTGCCTCGGCTTATACTTGAGTATATACGGTAATACAATTCTATATAAAAATATCTATATATTTTTTTATTTTTCGGTTTCGGCACCCAAAATTTCCATTTGGTGTACTGCTAATATTTTCCCAGCATTCTTTGACCCAAACATTGTTAGGGTTTACATACACTCTCTAATTATTAGCAGTAAACAAGCAATGAATCTTTCAGCAGGATACAATGGATGCTTCAAAAGCCTGTACAGATATTAAAAATGTCCTTGACCAATGAATATTGATTTCTGTCCTACCCTTATAAACCTTTCATTTGTATCTTCTCACCTGCCAGCACGAGGTCCAGAATTTAAAAAGAGTTGTGATCCGCAGAGCTTCTCATGTCTGAATGGCGTCTGTATTAGCCTGGAGTGGAAGTGTGACGGGATGGACGACTGTGGAGACTACTCGGACGAAGCAAACTGCGGTAACTCTCCATACACCTCTTCAAATAGGCTTTCATTTAACCACTTCAGCCCCGGAAGAATTTACCCCCTTCCTGACCAGAAGCACTTTTTGCGATTCGGCACTGCGTCGCTTTAACTGACAATTGCGCGGTCGTGAGACGTGGCTCCAAACAAAATTGACGTCCTTTTTTCCCCACAAATGGAGCTTTCTTTTGGTGGTATTTGATCGCCCCTGCGGTTTCTTTTATTTTTTGCGCTATAAACAAAAAGAGTGACAATTTTGAAAAAAACGCATTATTTTTTACCTTTTGCTATAATAAATATCCCCAAAAATATATAAAAAAAAATTTTTTGTTCCTCAGTTTAGGCTGAAAGGTATTCTTCTACATATTTTTGTTAAAAAAAATCGCAATAAGCGTTTGGTTTTTGCAAAAGTTATAGCGTCTACAAAATAGGGGATAGTTTTATTGCATTTTTAATTTTTTTTTTTACTAGTAATGACGGTGATCTGCAATTTTTATCGTGACTGCGACATTATGGCGGACACATCGGACACTTGGTGCTATTTTGGGACCATTCACATTTATACAGCGATCACTGCGATTAAAAATGCACACTGTGTAAATGTGACTGACAGTGAAGGGGTTAACCAGGAGGGGGCGCTGCAGGGGTTAAGTGTTTCCTAGGGAGTGATTCTAACTGGGGGGCCGTGGCTACGAGTGACACAACACTGATCCCGATGACAGGGAGCAGAGATCAGTGACAGTCACTAGGCAGAACGGGGAGATGCTTGTTTAAATCAGCATTTCCCCGTTCTTCCTCTGAGATGATCGCTGGTATCCCCGCGGACATAGAGTCCGCAGGACCCGCGGAGCACGCAGCGGGCGCGCCTGCTATGCAAGCCTCACGAGATCACGTACATTAACGTGATTTTGCGCAGCAGAGCCAACCTGCCGCAGTAAAACTGCGGTGGCTGGTACGCTAGCGGTTAACCACTACAATACCGAGCACTTTAACCCCCTTCCTGCCCAGGTCAACTTTCAACTTTCAGCGCTGTCACACTTCTCAATTGCACGGTCATACAGCACTGTACCCATATGAAATATTAAAAAAAAAAATCACACAAATATATAGCTTTATTTTGGTGGTATTTAATAATTTTTTTATGTTTTGCTAAATAAACTAAAGAGCATTTTGAAAAAAATTTTGCAAATTATCTTTCTTCATAAATTTGGGCCAAAGTGTATTCTGCTGAAAATAACCCAAATCCGTGTATATTATTTAGTCTATGGGAAAGTTGGAGTCCACAAACTTATGGTATATAAATAGTAGTATTTATATACCATAGTATATATTATACTTATGGTATATAAATCTGAAAATTGATCAGTCCTGATGTACCGAAAGCCTATCATTTCTTGAGGCCCGAAAATGCCAGGACAGTACAAATACCCCCAAATGTCCCCTTATTGGAAAGTAGACCGTGAAAGGTATGGCAAAGATGTCTTTTTTTTTTTTTTTTTGTCACCATTTTTTGTAAAATTAGGAAATGAAAACATTTTTTTTTTTTTTAATTTCTTATTTTTTCTCTTTTTACTGTCAGTGCAGTATAGCATCATCCTATAACAGTGATGGCGAACCTTGGCACTCCAGATGTTTTGGAACTACATTTCCCATGATGCTCAAGTAGAGTGCAAGAGCATCATGGGAAATGTAGTTCAAAAACATCTGGAGTGCCAAGGTTCGCCATCACTGTCCTATAACTTGTATGGCGGTGATCAGGGACACTAACTGGTGATGGTATGTAAAAAAAAAAAAAAAAAAAAAAAAACTTTTTCTAATTTTTTTTTTTTTCAAGACTTTTCTTTCTTTTTTTTTTCTTTTTCTTTTCTTTTAG
This sequence comes from Lithobates sylvaticus, assembly GCA_028564925.1. Classification (NCBI taxonomy): domain Eukaryota; kingdom Metazoa; phylum Chordata; class Amphibia; order Anura; family Ranidae; genus Lithobates; species Lithobates sylvaticus. Next base: position 196,111,013 of record CM053035.1, read on the forward strand.
CACACTGTGACCAGAGCAATAGTGTTACCATAGTAACACTGTACTATGTGGAAGTGATCAGGATTTTTTTTTAACACATAATATACCAGTGAATTTAACTTTTATAAGCAACCATTTTTACTGAATGAAATAGTGTTTACTGTTGTGGTTAGCTGTGATTGGCCACAGCTATTCACTTAATACAGGTGGGGTGTGAATGGCCCGGTCTGCCATGTGATCACTGTGACCAATCAGAGATCAAAACAATGAATGGCATGAAGTAAAGCCATTCATTGTGTACCCATCATGTACTCATCATCTTCTGAACGAGCGCCTTCCGCTTCACACCACTGGACCACAGTGACGGGGGTCCATCCTGGTGCCAAGAGGGGTGGGCTTGATTGCAGAGTAACAGAGATCCCGGACGAGCCCCCACGTGTAGCACTTACCCCTGAAGGAGCTTCTGGTAATTGAATGGGCCTGTACTCTGTTTTTCCACCCCCAATGATTTGGCTTGACACAGATGTTTACCAGTGTTGGTGCGAAACCCAATAACAAAGAACAATTCAATAATAACAGTTAACATACATCGTACCTTTTGTTACCTGAGTATCCGCTGCTCCACCTGCTAGGAGAATGAACAAGCCTCACAACAATTGTACTTAAACCAAAATAATGAGTGTACTGAAGCAGGTTTAACCGCTTCCCGACCGGCGCACGACGACATACGTCGGCAGAATGGCACGGACAGGCAGGAGGGCGTATATATAAGTCCCTTCTTAATGCCGTCCGTGCCATCGGGAGCCCCGTGAGGCCGGTCGCGGGTCCCGCAGACTCTATCGCCGCGGGGACACCCGCCATCGTCTCACGGGAAGGCTGAACGGGGAGATGCGGAAATAAACAGCATCTCCCCGTTCTGCCTAGCAACTAGTGACGCCGATCTCTGCTCCCTGTGATTGGAGCAGAGATCAGCATTCACTAGCTGACAGCCACGCCCCCCCCCCCCACAGTAAGAAACACACCCCTAGGCATACTTAACCCCTACACTACCACCCCCTGGTTAACCCCTTCACTGCCAGTGTCATTTATACAGGAATCAATGAATTTAAATAGCATTCCTTGCTGTATAAATGACAATGGTCCCAAAAATGTCCGATGTGTCCGCCATAATGTCGCAGTCACAAAAAAAATCGCTGATCGCCGCCATTACTAATAAAAAAAAATTATTAATAAAAATGCTATAAAACTATCCCCTATCTTGTAAACGCTATAACTTCTGCGCAAACCAATCAATCGCTTATTGCGATTTTTTTTTTTTTTACCAAAAATATGTAGAAGAATACGTATCGGCCTAAACTGAGGAAAAAAATGTTTTTTTTATATATTTTTGGGGGATATTTATTATTGCAAAAAATAAAAAAGAATGCGTTTTTTTCAAAATTGTCGCTCTTTTTTGTTTATAGCGCAAAAAATAAAAACCGCAGGGGCGATCAAATACCACCAAAAGAGAGCTCTATTTGTGGGGAAAAAAGGGATGTCAATTTTGTTTGGGAGCCACGTCGCACGACCGCGCAATTGTCAGTTAAAGCGACGCAGTGCCGAAACGCAAAAAGGGGCCTGGTCCTTTGGCTGCAAATTGGTCTGTATGTGGTTAAACAATAAGAAAAAGAACTGTTGGCACACTCGTGATCTGCTGTGACTGATCATTGATCACACGGTACTGGCAGCCGGCGGTACACTGATCGACATCCACCAGGCACAGCGGATGACAGTTTGCACGACCTGTGGCGTGTTTCGGTAGGACATCGTATGACGTCTACCTGGAATGACGAATGTCCCGGCTGCCATTTGACTATAGGCCGGGCGGGAACTAGTTAAAGAATGTTACCACAACATTTCATATTCGTCAAATGGCCAAGACTTGTGCTGCCATGCCTCTCGTCTTTCACTATCCTGTTTTGCAGTGGAATGTGGATAATATGGGAAAATATAATAATAATGTTACACATGTGTTAGGTTCTGCTATGTATAAACTCTGCAGCCTCTCATATACATCTTGTTTCCCACTGTCTACTCTAGAGAACCCTACAGATACCCCTGCCTGCGCCCGCCTCTACCAGTTCCAGTGTGAGAACAGGCACTGTATTCCTACACGATGGAAATGTGACGGGGAGGACGACTGTGGGGACTGGTCAGACGAGAAGGACTGCGGGGGTAAGTGTTATCTGTTGCCCCCGATTTTATCAAAAACTGAAAGATTTTGGAACAGGAGGAGCCGAACACCCCACAGAGGGTTGGGAAAACATAGGTGGCTGGGTACTCTGCCACAAAGACTGCTGTTCCCCCGAGGCCTGGAGGAGGCTAATGACTCATCCTGATATACAAAGGGGAACAGAAAAGAATCACAACTTTTTTTTATATATATATATATATATATATATATATATATATATATATATATATATATATATATAATCTATATCACATTTTGTTTCTTTGCCGTCTGAAATGAAGACACACAGTTGTTGTTTTATCCAGCTGTATTTACTAGTGCAAGTTAGAACATCCAAGTGAAAGAAATAACACCAACATGCCAGAAAAAAGAAAAAAAAAACTGACTGAGTTGTAAAAAGGATCACCCCCCCTCATGTCAGTATTTTTTTGGTCCACCTTTTGCTTTAATTACAGCCTTCAGGATATTACCACCTCCATGCTTTACTGTAGGAATGGTGTTATTTGGATGGAGAGCTGTATTGGATTTCCACCAGACAATGTTTGGTGTTGAGGCCAAATAATTACATTTTTGTCTCATCTGACCACTTTATATGCACCTTGAAGATTCTGAGGCCTCATGGAAAAAGGTGAGATGGTCAGATGAGACAAAAATTGTATTATTTGGCCTCAACCCCAAACGATATGTCTGGCAGAAATCCAATACAGCTCACCATTCCTAAAGTAAAGGATGGAGGTGGTAATATCCTGTTATTGTGGGGGGGGGGGGGGGGGGGGGGGGGTTCTCTGCAGAAGGGACTGGAGCACTAGTCAGGATAGAAGGAAAAATTGGATGGGGTAAAATACCATCAAATTCTTGAGGAAAATCTGCTCCCCTCTGCCAGAAAGTTGTCAATGGGAAGAAGGTTTACTTTCCAACATGACAATGACCCAAAGCACACGGCAAAAATGACCACACAGTGATTGAAGGAGAAAAAGGTGAATGTCCTTGCATGGCCTAGTGAGAGCCCAGACCTAAACCCCATTGAAAATCTGTGGAATGACTTGAAGACTGCAGTCCACAAACTGTCACCATCAAATTGAACTGAACTTGAGCAATTCTGCAAAGAAGAGTGGGCAAATAATGCAATGTCTAGATGTGCAAAGTTAGTAGAGACAAATCCTAATAGACTAAAAGCTGGAATTCAAGGAAAAGGTTCAACAAAACTGACATAAGTGGGTGATCCTTTTTTCAACTCAACAATTTTTTTTTTTTTTTTTTTTTTTCCTGACATGTTGGTGTTTTACTTTTTTACATTGATGTTATAAGTTGCACTAGTAAATACAACTGGATAAAAAAAAAACTGTATCTTAATTTCAGGCTGCAAAGCAACAAAATGTGATTATTTTAAAGGGGGGTAATTATTTTCTATACCCACTGTACACACATAGAGAGATATCTCTGAAGATATATAAATATATGTCTAAAGATATATAAATATCTCTCTCCATCTATAAAGATATATCTATATCTATAAAGATCTATCTCTCTCCATCTATAAAGATCTATCTCTCTCCATCTATAAAGATCTATCTCTCTCCATCTATAAAGATCTATCACTCTATCTTTAGAGATAGAGAGACATATGTATATATCTTTATAGATGGAGAGAGAGATAGATATATCTTTATAGATGAATGAATGACTTGTATAGCGCTACCTATGCGAACTGAATCGCCTCAGGGCGCTTTTTGCCACTGGTGTCCATCTGTGGTATAGTGCGGTCCTTGCCCTGTGGGGTCCTGACACGCTTACATACGCATACAACATACACATATTTGGCCAATTTTATTGACAGGATCTAATTAACCTACCAGCATGTCTTTGGAGTGTGGGAGGAAACCCACGCAGGCACAGGGAGAACATGCAAACTCCAGGCAGAAGGTGTCGTGGTCGGGATTTGAACCAGCGACCCTATTACTGCTAGGTGAAAGTGCTAACCACTACACCACTGTGCTGCCCTAGATGGAGAGATCCCGGACGAGCCCCCACATGTAGCACTTACCCCTGAAGGAGCTGCTGCTTTATAGATGGAGAGAGCGATATATCTTTATAGATGGAGAGAGATGTATCTTTATAGATGAATGAATGACTTGTATAGCGCAACCTATGCAAACTGAATCGTCTCAGGGCGCTTTTTGCCACTGGTGTCCATCTGTGGTATAGTGCGGTCCTTGCCCTGTGGGATCCTGACACGCTTACATACACATACAACATACACATATTTGGCCAATTTTATTGACAGGATCTAATTAACCTACCAGCATGTCTTTGGAGTGTGGGAGGAAACCGGAGTACCCGGAGGAAACCCACGCAGGCACAGAGAGAACATGCAAACTCCAGGCAGAAGGTGTCGTGGTCGGGATTTGAACCAGCGACCCTATTACTGCTAGGTGAAAGTGCTAACCACTACACCACTGTGCTGCCCTAGATGGAGAGATCCCGGACGAGTCCCCACGTGTAGCACTTACCCCTGAAGGAGCTGTTGCTTTATAGATGGAGAGAGATATAAAGCTATATAAATATCTATAAAGATATATAGATATATCTCTATCTATAAAGATATATAAATATACCTCTCTCTATAAAGATATATAAATATACCTCTCTCTATAAAGATATATAAATATACCTCTCTCTAAAGATATATTTATATATCTTTATAGATAGAGATATATATTTATATATCTTTAGAGATATATAGATAGAGATGTAGCCATAGATCTCTCTCTAGATCTATCTCTGAATTAGCTCTTTCATGTAACGTCCTATAGATTTTCAGGGCAGCATTACTAAAATTTGTCTTTCTTTTATACTTTTCACTCATGCTTTCCCCTTACACGTGTTAATTGTATTTTTCCAAGGATTTTTTATCATGCAGAAGCACCAAATTCCATCCACATACAAACATATAAGTATCTGTATATCTTGATGTATAAATGTGTTGTGTTTTTTTTTTTTTATATAGAGAGTATTCCACAGACCACTGTGAGACCTTCCACGTGTCCCGCCAACCATTTCCGATGCGACAATGGGGTCTGCATCATGAACACATGGGTGTGTGATGGCTACAGGGATTGTATCCATGGCTCTGATGAGGAGGGTTGCCCCACAACTGGTATAATAATTTTCTATTAATGAAGTCATGTAATCATAATGTTAATGGTTGTCCTTTAAATACAATTAAGAAAATCAAGCAAATTTTCAAATAAGAACTTTTTCTTTTCTCCGTTCAGTCCAGGCTCTGCTCTATAGTAGACCAAGTTAAATTCAGAAACTCGCACTGCTTGCATTTAAAAAGAAAATAATTTAATGAAATATTAATGAATGCAGATCTGCATTTATTTATGTCTCTTATATCGGCTATGGGATCAGATTTAATTTGTTTCCCCTCTTCTGCTGTTGCTTTTATTCCCTCCCCATCCATTCCTGTTAATGTGGTTGTAAACGCTCCCCCACAACTTTTTCCCATGTAAAAAAGCATAAAAAACCCTAATGAACACTGCTTGTAGGTATCTCCTTACTTGCTTAGTATTGTTGTAATCCTTTTTGTTCTTTAGAATGACGTCACTGCGCATGCCCAGATCTCCCCTGATTTACGGCACGCTCTGTACTTGTCTATCTATTATCAGGACTTCCTACGGCACACAACATTGAAATCCCAGGAGACTGCATAATCACTCAGAGCTTCCTCCTACACCCCATGTGACCATGTGACATCACATGGAGTGTAAACCAGGGCATCAGACAGCATTACTGTACTGTTACTTATCAGCTTAAGCTGATAAGACTGACAAAGGCAAACACTAGATAATCAGCACAAGTAAATACTATGAAATAAAACAAGTCAGCTATGAACAGGGAAGCAGGGTTGCCATAGAAATGTTGGATTGAGAAGGAGGCTTGGTTAACAGGTACAGGAGGTGCTCAATGTAAGGGCGTAAATACACTCCACTGTGGACTCGGAAAACAATACTTAAGATGGCGCTGCCTAACCCCTGGAAACAAGTTTTTTTTTTTTTAAAGTTTCTTTAAACAGTAAGTAATATGCGATTTGGGTTGGATTACAGTGGCTATAGTTTGATAATTACTTATTATAATGGACTAAATGAAAAGCAGCATCAGAGTGGGAGAGTTTACTTCCTCTTTAAGGTTTACAACCACCAACATTCTGACACAGTGAAAAGAATTGCCCATCCAAACCTGGTTTCTGGTGTCAACTGTGTGGGCTGCAAATAATGTAGTCTGTTGCAGTTTTTAATTGGCGTACTACAGAAATGGGTACAGCCAGATTCCATGTTTGCTATGGCAATTCTCTAATAGACATGGCATGAAACCTCACAGGAAGCTGCAGGAAAATGTAAATTTCAGGCATCGCAAAGAAAATGGTTTGGCTGAGGGAGGTGCTTCTGTTGGTTCTAGAATTCTGCTTGTTGAAATCTTAATAAGAATGTATATGTAATATCAAGGCTGATGTATATCCTTGCTCCATCAAACAGTGAACTCCACAGTGCCCACCACCACATCACACGGCCGCTGCAATCTCTTTGAGTTTGAGTGCCAGAAGTCAAAGTACTGTATACCCAAGTGGAAGCAATGTGACGGCTTCAGAGATTGCCAAGATGGAACAGATGAGCTTCGCTGCCGTAAGTCTCCCACCACTGCATGAACCCGCAGCCTCAAAGTGTACTTGTCATTTGTGGACTATGTTTTTGAACAAAGTCAGAATATTAGTTGCCTTTTTTGTGGATTTGATTGTAAGCCACACTGCTCCACCAAGGTGCCTCTATAGTTCTGTACTAATCTCTTCTATAAGAGTACCAGAACTTGGCAGTATATAGCAATGGTGAAGATGTGGCTTTCCCCATTAATAGCACATGATAAATTCCTGCTTAGCAGTGCTACACGACAGCTGTGTCTTGCTGATCATCTTGTCCCACTGCAAGGATCCTTACACTAATGCCGCGTACACACGAGCAGACTTTTCGACAGCAAAGGTCCGACGGAATGAATCCGTCGGACAATTCGATCGTGTGTGGGCTCCATCAGACTTTTGCTGTTGAAAAATCTGACGGACTTTAGAAATAGAACATGTTTCAAATTTTTCCTGCCGGACCCAGTGCCTATTGAGAAATGCGCTCGTCTGTATGCTAGTCCGACGGACAAACAACAACGCAAGGGCAGCTACTGACTACGAACTTCCTTATTCTAGTCCGGTCGTACGTCATCACGTTCGAATCCGTCGGACTTTAGTGTGATTGTGTGTGGCCAAGTCCGTTCATTCGTAAAGTCCATCGGAACTTGTCCGTCAAAGTTTCGGTCGTGTGTACGCGGTATAAGACTTTGATTTGAGCAACTTTTTTTGTAATTCATGCAAATAATTATAAAGGTACTTTTCTCTTCTGTTCATTGAAGGACACACCTGGATATTTAGGACCTGATATTAAGCCACCTGCAGAACTGGGATGCTAGGTACAGAAATGCAAGAAGCCCCCTTGGGGCTGCCCCTGCTGGTGGCCAAACCTCCAATCTGCAACTCGCAACTAGCCTAGCTCTTAGGAGTTGGGTAAAAAAAAAAAAAAGGCAAGGAAAATTCCAAGCTCTACTTACCAACTAGCCTGCGACCAACCAAATTGACCTGTCTAACATTATGCATTAAAAACTAAGCCTCTTAAAAGTTAGAGGTAGGGACTACAGGTAACGGGGTGCCTTGATGGGGCCTGTAGCTTACACATGTATTTGAAAAAGTGTGCAGACCAAACCCCTGTTAACGCATACTGTTAGACAGGTCAGTTTGGTTGGTCGGTAAGAAGAAATTGGAATTTTCCTTGGCTTTTTTTTGACATACCGTATATACTCGAGTATAAGCCGAGTTTTTCAGCACATTTTTTTGTGCTGAAAGTGCCCCCCTCGGCTTATACTTGAGTCAAGCACTTTTCTGCAGCAAAAAAAAAAATTCCGACCCGAATTTGGGGCCCCGTATCTCGGGGCCACTTGGGTCTAGGAATCCCAAATTTGGTGTGCCAACCCAGTGGACCTAGCACTATAATATATCCAAATAATGGGGTTCCTAGCCCTAAGTGGCCCTGAGATACGGGGCCCCAAAGTCGGTTCGGAAAATGTCATTCTCTGCTGCAGAAAAGTGCTTGACATTTTCTGACCCGAATTTGGGGCCCCATATCTCGGGGACACTTGGAGCTAGGAACCCCAAATTTGGCATTCAAACCCAGTTGAACTAGCACTACAACATATCCAAAGATGGGGTTCCTAGCACTAAGTGCCCCGAGATACAGGGCCCCAAAGTCGGTTCGGAAAATGTCATTCTCTGCTGCAGAAAAGTGCTTGACATTTTCTGACCCGAATTTGGGGCCCCATATCTCGGGGACACTTGGAGCTAGGAACCCCAAATTTGGCATTCAAACCCAGTTGAACTAGCACTACAACATATCCAAAGATGGGGTTCCTAGCACTAAGTGGCCCCGAGATACAGGGCCCCAAAGTCGGTTCAGAAAATGTCATTCTCTGCTGCAGAAAAGTGCTTGAGATTTTCTGACCCAAATTTGGGGCCCCATATCTCGGGGACACTTGGTGCTAGGAACCCCAACCCAGTGGAATTAGCACTACAACATATCCAAAGATGGGGTTCCTAGCACTAAGTGACCCCAAGATACAGGGCCCCAAATCGGTCAACTGTGTCCATCTGCATGGGCACAGTGAGGCTGCAAATGGGCATCGTTGACCCTTTTTTCCACTTACAGTAGCTGCGCATTTCTCACCCTAGGCTTATACTCGAGTCAATACGTTTTCCCAGTTGTTTGTGGTAAAATTAGGTGCCTCGGCTTATATTCGGGTCGGCCTATACTCGAGTATATACGGTATATTAAATAAATAAATAGTGTTTTTGCGCTAAAGTGCATCTAGTGTTAAAGTGCTCAGTAACTGCAACAAAATAAATAAATAATCACGAAGTGGTCAAAAACCAACAGTGGTCACTGAATCGTGACCCAGCTGTTAATCAAGTGCAGTGAATAGATCCTTTAAAGTGCATACAGTGATAAATAAATCAATAATATATAAACACTAAAGATATATATACAATCACTCTAAAAACATATATGTGAATAAAAGTGGCATATAAAAACCATATATCTTTGATCTTGAAAAACCATAGAATAGTGGGAGCATAGACAATGAATCGATCAATCAATGAAAAATCAGTCCATAGAGTGGTACAGAGTGGAAGTAGTGTGATAAAAGTGACACCTATAAGGAAAAATAGTCTCTATGATGCAGATAAAATATGCTTTTTCATTCTGTTTTCCACACGTGGGGAGTGCTGGGTGGTGAGGGTCTATCCAACAATGGTGCTCTCTAGCCTCTCACCTCTCTTCCGATTAAAATCGGCCTTTATAGATACTCCTGTGGCAATCTCCAGCTCTCCAAACCCCGGTATGGCTCTCAATGCATTCAGCTTTACGGATCAAACAATACCAGATCAGAGTCTCCACTTCCCCACAGCAATGTTATGGCTCCCCCTCCGGGGGGAGTGAATCAATCAAAGAAATGAGAAAAAATGGAGAGAGGGGACCCGATCGTGAAGTATGTCAAAATACGTTTTAATAGAACAAAAAGTAAATGCTTACATTAAAAACAGCAGCTGGATGAATGTGTGCGGTCTCTGCGTCAAACACTTCCGGTATCCTGACCAATCCCTATGCATTACGTCACGTGACCTCGTGACTTCTTCAGGGGATGCTGATTGGTTGTTTAGTGTGTCTTTTATATCTGACAACCGGAAGTTGTCTAGCGGCCATTTTGCCGTGGTCCGCGTGTGTAAACAAAGCGCGGCCATTTTCCTGTGGACTTCCTGCACTTATTCCGCTCTATAAGGCGGATCTAATGGCTGGGCTTATCCGTGATGTTTGTTGCATTGTGTAGTTCGGGATTGTCTCCTGTGTCTATGCAGACACACAAAGTTAAATGAGCACTCTACCCAATTGTTTTAAATGGGATCTAATTCGATGCAGCACCTACAACCATTATCAGGACCATTTCTCGGTGGCGCTGAATAGCAGTAGCAAGGGCAGCCCAAAAACTAAAATATCCTAAGGGATCATAAGATTTTAATGTTAATCTGGTCCATGGAGCACAGTCACTGGCAATTAAAAGATTGTCATGACATAGCCCTCATGTGCCCTATTGAGGCAAAGAATAACTAAATCCCTATACATACATATGTGTTGGAGATGTGAAGTCCAACCCAATATGTATCAACGGAAGCTGGGTTTGGCCTATGAGTCTGTCAGTACAATCAATAATCATGATTACATCTAAAGATATGTGTGTATACATATCTTCACCATACTGAGAATTCCTGTATGCGTTGATGTGCAATAATTTGACCCCGTCATTTATTGCCCCATCCATTATTGCTGTGATATCAACAATCCACTACACCCAATAGCTCTGGGATGGTGAAAATATTCATTTAAAAAATAATAAATAAACAAGAGACTATTTATAAAAAATATTAATTAAAATGTAAATTGCGTCCCCTAACAACAAGGGCATATGCTACTATGTCAATTCTATATCATGTGATATAGGTGACTAAAAATTTTTTATTAAAATATGTTAAAAATATTTAAAATTATGAATGTGTCCACTCCTTGGTGGTCTAAAATGTTCTTCAATTTAATATTACATCCATCTGTATGTGGGATGTCTACATAGCCCATATCAGTACAATTATTTTGTCCACCTTTGCCTATTAAATACGGTACTAGATACCGAAAATGTCCTACAGGCCTCATCAATAAATATACAGTCTGTACAACCATACAGATATAGTGGATACAACCATAATATAAAAACACATAAAAATATTATATTAAAATGTATAAAAACGTATCAGAAACATATATAAATACTCTGCACAATCTGAATAAAATATTTATGTCTACATTGCACTATTTATTTTGGATTCACGAGTTAGTGTTGACTCTTAGTTTTTGCAGCTTCTTTAGGACTTGTTCCATATTTTGTATTTGCAACCTTCACCATTTTAGATCACGTTTATTTATTACTTCATCTATAAATTCAACATCTAGTTCTTAAACCAGCGCAAAGGACACTCACATTCATTTATATACGGTATATTGCCCTCCAATGCTCCTTGCTGCAAAGACCAGTTACAGGTAGGGGCAGTGGCTAACGTTTTGTTGAGAACTGGGACCTAGAATTTTTATGCTACTTATTTCCAGGTTTTTTATTTATTTTTTGTTTCCATATATTGACTTTTGTTTTTCATTCTTCTGCGGCGCTGGCTTACAGTTCTCCCAGCTCTGCCTCTGAGGGCGTGCAGTTCCCTAACTTGGCGAGATCAGCTTCAACTACTTTGCCATAGTTGAGGGCCCCGTGGGGGGGGGGGGGGGGTCGCATTTCCTCAGTAGACACAACAGGGATAGGCAACCTGGGGCCCTCGAACTACATTTCCTGTGAGGCATTGCAAGGCCTGGCAGTTACAATTACTCCAAGAGACATGATGGGACTTGTAGTGTTGCAACAGCTGGAGGGCCCCAGGTTGCCAACCCCTGGAACGGTACCTTTTTAATTAATGTGAAGTTTGAATGAAAGTCCATTTCAGACTGATCCATTCAGCAACTCCTGCTGCTGTTCCGTAAGTCTAAAGTAGCCAATAGATGCTTTTGGGTGATAAGGGGACAAATGGGGTGGCTTGTGGGGCCTTGGACATTCATAGTGGGTATATAGGCAACAATTAATAATCAACTACTGTATAGATTTTTCATATAATCCCTTTTCTCAAAAAAATAAAATAGGAAATCAAGTTATAAAAATAAATAAAAAATAGGAAATCAAGTTAAAAAAAAAAAAAAAAGTTTGGCTCATACCTTTTCAATTAGTGGTTGGCTAATGCAGTCACTAAAAGCAATAATTAAATCAAACAATTGTAATGTTACTTGTGTGGCCAACATTACACCTTCTGTGCATCTGTGATCACTAACACTTTTCTTTTCTCATCATGTGGAGAAAGCATGTATGTATGTATGTATGTATTGTCAATAGACAGGTAAGCAGAGATTTCAAATGAGACCAGTGTTTGTTGGGTCAAGGGACGGGGAGGCAGAAAGGAAGTCATATGGGGCCAGCTCAGGTGCAATGGATCAAGATGCAGAGAGAATGTCATAGGAAGCAAGCATGAGTGTTGGGTCAAGATACAGGAAATCAGGACATCCTATGGGGCTAGAGAGTGTGTGGTCACGGAACTGAGAAGAAAGAATGTCATTCGGGTTTAATGCGTGTTGGGTCAAGGTGCACGGAGGCAGAGAAGACGTCGTATGGGGCCAGCGTGTGTGTTGTGTCCAGGTACAGGGAAGCAGAGAGGACATCATGTTGGACTACAGTACGTGTACGTTGGGTCCAAGATACAGAAAGGCAGGGAGAGAGTGTTCTATGGGGCCAGCATGGCATGCTGGTGGGCAAAGGTACAGGTAGGCAGAGAGGACCTGATCTGGAGCTACTGTTGGGTCAAGGGACATGGAGGCAGAGGGAACATAATTTTGGCTCATTTTGTTTTGCGGTCAAGAGACAAGGCAAACAGGAAATAAGCAGTCGTCGGTGTACGTTGGGTTGGGACAAAGGACAGGGAGGCAGAGAGGACATCCTCTGGGGACAGTGTGTGTGGTCAAAAGACAGGGAGGCAAAGGACATAATTTGGGACCAGTGGGTGCTGTTGAGAGACAGGAAGGCAGAGAGGACATCCTCTGTGGACAGTCTGGGGTCAAAGGACAGGGAGGCAGAGAGGACATCCTCTGGGGACAGTGTGTGTAGTCAAAGCATAGGAAGGCAGAGGACATCCTCTGGAAACAACAGTATGTGTGGTCAAAGGACAGGGAGACAGAGGACATCCTCTAGGGACTGTGTGTGTGGTCAAAGGACAGGGAGGCAGAGAGGACATCCTCTGGGGACAGTGTGTGTGGTCAAAGGCCAGGGAGGCGGAGAGGAAATCCTTTGGGGACGGTGTGTGTGGTCAAAGGACAAAGAGAGGTACAGAGGACATAATTTGGGACCAGTGTGTATTGTCGCGAGGGAGGGTGTCATCTGGAGTGTATGTCGGCAAGAATCCAGAAGGGGGGAGAAAGGTGTGCCGCTACATTTTCTTATTTGCGTATTTCTTATTGGCAGCCACTCACAGACCTTCTGCCTGCATTAACGGGACACTGTGTGAAGACGGCGAGGCCTGCTTACCTCTGTCGGACCGCTGTGACGGCTTCCTAGACTGTTCTGATAGTAGCGATGAAAATAACTGTACCGGTATGCAGATGTTCCTTTTCTCTTCATTAGTTGCAGGCAGTCGTGGGGTGAAGAGACAAAATGGCTGACCTTGCATTTCTCCTGTACAGATGACAGCGTAGTATACAAGGTACAGAACCTACAGTGGACGGCTGATTTCACTGGAAATATAACCCTAACCTGGGCTCGACCAAAGAAGATGCCTCTGGCGTCCTGCGTTTATTCTGTCTCTTACAGGTAATACAGGCAAGAAAGCTTGCAAAGTCTAACTAGCAAGGCTGGATAGTATTGGCCGAAGAATAGCTTGAGTGGTGATTGGGAGTATCTCTAGAATGGATTAGATGTACAGCACAGCATATTGGGGAATAGGATGTTTAGCACAGTGAATTGAGTGGAGTATAGTGGAAAGACTGTACAGGACAGTATAAAGAGTGCAGTTCTTTTGGTGTATGCAAAACTATGAGATGCAGCAAAGTGAAGATGTGTGGAGTATGAAGACTGTAATAGGAGTGAGGGGATTGGTCTAAGGAAGTCCATAAGAAGTAAAAGAAGGCGTCAGAAGATTGTGGCCACCAAACAACGCCAATAACTGAAAGTTCTGTTTCGACTAGACTGGCATCTTAAAGGGTCACTAAAGGAGTTTTTTTTTTTTTTTTTTTTTTTTTTTTTTTTTAAATAACAAACATGTTATACTTACCTCCACTGTGCAGCTCGTTTTGCACAGAGTGGCCCCAAACCTGGTCTTCTGGGGTCCCTCGGCGGCTGTCTCGGCTCCTCCCGTAAGGACTCCACAACCAAATGCGAGCTCCCTCGCATGATGAGGGGTGCTTGCGGGCGAGCTCCAGTGATACAGCTGGCGGCCATAGCCGCTCGCTGTATCACTCGGCCCGCCCCCCCCCCCGGCACGCCGCATCATTGGATGTGATTGACAGCAGCGCGAGCCAATGGCTGTGCTGCTTTCAATCCATCCACTCTAGCCAATCAACGGCCAGGGTGAGCGGCGAAGAGGACGCCTGGGGCGAGCACGGGACTTTCGAGGGGTCAGGTAAGTAAAACGGGGGGCTGGGGGGGCCAGCATTGTCAGATGTTTTTTCACCTTAATGCATAGAATGCATTAAAGTGGTGGGACACCCTGAAAACAAAAACTTTTAAAAATCTTGGTAACAATTTCAAATGAAAAAAAAAAATAAAATTTTTATTTTTACTTACCAGAAATGGCTGTTGCTAGGCAGATTGTCCTAATCTGCCTCCTCCAGCTCCGCGGTGATCTTCTCCTCCTCTTCCGTCTTCTATGGAATGGGGCGCAGTGTGTTATGGGAACTGTGTCCCACAACACATTGCGTTCCCCATTCACAAATCCCACTCGCGCATGCGCAGTAGGCCGCGCGCCGGCTCGCGCATGCGCAGTAGGCCGCGCCAAGCCGTTTCCCTTACTGAGGATGGCGGCGCTGGATCCGGAACGCCGATGGACATCTCGGCCTCCACGAACAGCATCGCGGGCGCCCTGGGAGGGTAAGTGTACTTATTAAAAGTCAGCAGCGACTTTTTTTTTTAGCTGCTCCCTGGGGCCCCCGGGCAATCGGCGATTATGGGGCCCCCGGGCAATCGGCGATTATGGGGCCCCCGGGCAATCGGCGATTATGGGGCCCCCGGGCAATCTGCGATTATGGGGCCCCCGGGCAATCTGCGATTATGGGGCCCCCGGGCAATCTGCGATTATGGGGCCCCCGGGCAATCTGCGATTATGGGGCCCCCGGGCAATCTGCGATTATGGGGCCCCCGGGCAATCTGCGATTATGGGGCCCCCGGGCAATCTGCGATTATGGGGCCACACAGTCTACAATCACACAGTATACACAGACATGTTTCTATTGGCTGAGAAGGTACTGGAGAGGTGGGGCAGCTATAATCTCTGGATTTTTAGACCAAAAGGATGTCGGTAAGGGACATTTCAGAAACAGATGTAAAAAAAACAGATTTTTACATACTGTCCCTGGTTTTACTGAGGCTGGCAACCCTGATGGGGCCCCCTAGTGGCCAAGCGCCCTCGGGCAGTGCCCGAATGGTCAGTTTGCCCCTGCCTTTTAAGAGAGCTTTCTTTCTTACGCCAAGGTTGCGATGCATTCTGCAAGTTAGCCAGTCATTGATCGGTTTCATCTATTTCAGTTTTTAGCTTTTCTATCTGTGCAGGGTTATAGGGGAGAGTACATGGAAGACGGTAGACACACACAGCAACAAGACGGCCTTTGTGTTAAAGATCCTGAAGCCGGACACGACCTATCAGGTCAAAGTACAAGTACAGTGCCTGCGCAAAATACACAACAGCTACGACTTCATCACCCTGAGGACTCCTGAAGGGCGTAAGTACACACAGTGAACAGCATAAATGCTATTAACTAAGTATTGGCAGCCACCTCCACATTGTCACATTGATGTCAGAGCAGATAGAACAACTGACGGCGAGTTGGTAATCTCATGCTACCAATGGATTAAAAATGTATTAAACCAACTTTTAATGTAAGATAAACTTTAAAGACTTTTCTTTTTGCAGCAGAATGTGACTTTTTTTATTTATTTTTTTTATTTTGTAATCTAGTCCCTGATGCACCTCAACACCTCAACCTTGTGTTGAATAAAAATATTCCATTCACCATCACTGGCTGCTGGTCCCCCCCTGCAAACACTCATGGCCTCATCCGAGAGTATGTGGTAAGTACTTGTATGAACAGAACTATCTTTGTAGAGAACTAAAGTGGGGTGGGAGGGCATGATTGTCTCAGTCTTTATTGACAACTGCAGAGCTGTAGGATGTTATGCCGCGTACACACGATCGGAATGCTCGTCGGAAAAAGCACTGATGGTTTTCCCGACGGAATTCCGCTCAAACTGTCTTGCCTACACACAGTCACACCAAATTCCGACCTTTAAGAACGCGGTGACGTACAACACTACAATGAGCCGAGTTCAATGCTTCCGAGCATGCGTTGACTTGTTTCTGAGCATGCGTTGACTTGTTTCTGAGCATGCGTTGACTTGTTTCTGAGCATGCGTTGACTTGTTTCCGAGCATGCGTTGAATTGCTTCCGAGCATGCGTAGGAATTTTGCGCATCAGAATTGCTACAGACGATCGGAATTTCCGATAGAAACCTTTTCCGTCTGGAAAAATTGAGAACATGCTCTCATTTTATTTGCTGTCGGAAATTCGGCCAGCAAAATTCCGATGGAGCCTACACACGGTCGCATTTTCCAATGAAAAGCTCTCATTGGTCTTTTTCTGGCCGGAATTCCGATGGTGTGTGTACGCGGCATTAGGAGAGCTCTGAGCAGAGTTGAGAAGTTGCATCTGAATACCATAAAATGCCATTTTTATTTTTGCATTCATTAAATATATGACCATGTTCACATGGTGTTTGCAATACCTGCATCACAAGAAGAAATACAGTGCCTTGAAAAAGTATGCATACCCTAGTTTTATACATTTTATCATGTTACAACCAAAAACGTAACTATTTTATTGTAATTTTATGTGACACATAATTGTGATGTGAAAAGAAAATGATAAATGTTTTTCAATTTTTCTTTACAAATATGTGAAAAGTGTGTGGGGGGGGGGGCATTTGTATGGCGCCCCCCTCAGTCAATACTTTGTAGAACCCCCTTTCTCTGCAATTACGGCTGCAAGTCTTTTTTGGGGATGTCTCTACCAGCTTTGCACATCTAGAGTGAAATTTTTGCCCATTCTTCTTTAGCTCGAGCTCTGTCAGATTAGATGGAGAGCGTCTGTGAACAGCAATTTTAAAGTCTTGCCACAGATTCTCAATTGGATTTACCGTATATACTCGAGTATAAGCCGACCCGAATATAAGCCGAGGCACCTAATTTTACAACAAAAAACTGGGAAAACGTATTGACTGGAGTATAAGCCTAGGGTGAGAAATGCGCAGCTACTGTAAGTGGAAAAGACGGTCAACAATGCCCATTTGCAGCCTCATTGTGCCCATTTGCAGCCTCATTGTGCCCATTTGCAGCCTCATTGTGCCCATTTGCAGCCTCATTGTGCCCATTTGCAGCCATAGGTCCCCCGAACTTCAAACTTGGTAGTTTTAGATGCCCCCTAGCTGCAGCCAAAAGGGTTCCGAAATGACATTGCTGCAGATGGACACAGTTGACCGATTTTGGGGCCCTGTATCTCGGGGCCACTTGGTGCTAGGAACCCCAAATTTGGATATGTTGTAGTGATAGTTCCACTGGGATGGGGTTCCTAGCACCAAGTGGCCCCGAGATACAGGGCCCCAAATTCGGGTCAGAAAATGTCAAGCACTTTTCTGCAGCTGAGGATGAAATTTTCCGAACCGACTTTGGGGCCCGGTATCTCTGGGCCAGTTGGTGCTAGGAACACCAAGTGGCCCGAGATACCAGGCCCCAAAGTCGGGTCGCAAAATGTCATTCTCTGCTGCAGAAAAGTGCTTGACTCAAGTATAAGCCGAGGGGGGCACTTTCAACACAAAAAGTGCTGAAAAACTCAGCTTATACTCAAGTATATATGGTAGGTCTGGACTTTGACTGGGCCATTCTAACACATGAATATGCTTTGATCTAAACCATTCCATTGTAGCTCTGGCTGTATGTTGGGGTCGTTGTCCTGCTGGAAGGTGAACCTCCGCCCCAGTCTCAAGTCTTTTGCAGGCTCTAACAGGTTTTCTTCTCAGATTGTCCTGTATTTGTCTCCATCCATCTTCCCATCAACTCTGACCAGCTTCCCTGCTGAAGAAAAGCATCCCCACAACACAATGCTGCCACCACCATGTTTCACGGTCGGGACGGTGTGTTCAGGGTGATGTGCAGTGTTAGTTTTCCACCACACATAACGTTTTGCTTTTAGGCCAAAAAGTTCAATTTTGGTCCCATATGACCAGAGCACCTTCTTCCACATGTTTGCTGTGTCCCCACATGGCTTCTCACACACTGCAAACTGGACTTCTTATGGCTTTCTTTCAGCAATGTCTTTCTTCTTGCCAATCTTCCATGAATGCAAGATTTGTGGAGAGCACGACTAATAGTTGTCCTGTGGACAGATTTTCCTACCTGAGCTGTGGATCTCTTGCAGCTCCTCCAGAGTTCCCATGGGCCTCTTGGCTCTTCTCTGATGAATGTTCTCCTTGCCGGTCTGTCAGTTTAGGTGGACGGCCATGTCTTGGAAGGTTTGCGGTTGTGCCATACTCTTTCCATTTTCGGATGATGGATTGAACGCCGTGAGATGTTCAAAGCTTGGGATATTTTTTAAAACCTAACCCTGCTTTATACTTCTCCACAACTTTATCCCTGACCTGTCTGGTGTGTTCCTTGGCCTTCATAATGCTGTTTGAGGGCTTCAGAGAACAGCTATATTTATACTGAGATTATAATTACTATTTACTAATTAGGTGACTTCTGAAGGCAATTGGTTCCACTAGATTTTAGTTAGGGGTCTCAGAGTAAAGGGGGCTGAATACAAATGCCCCCCCCCACACTTTTCACATATTTGTAAAAAAATGTTTTCCTTAACTTCACAATTATGTGCCACTTTGTTGGTCTCTCATAAAATCACAATAAAATACATTTGTTTTTGGTTGTAACATGACAAAATTTGGAAAATGTCAAGGGGTATAAATACTTTTTCAAGGCGCACTGTATATGCATAACTAAACCACAAAACTCCTCCGCTGAGTTATTCTGCAGCCTGTGTAATGTGATCTCCTCTACTACTTGATTTTTGTTTTTAAACCTACCTGGAAAAAGCCAGTGCCCTTGCTTGGCTAGGAAGTAGTTATTAATTACATGTACTATTTAATATTTACCTGATGATAAATACTGCAATATGTTTACTCTCTCATCTATTGAGGGACACAGAATTAGACAAAACAATTGGGTTATACTGCCATCTACAAGATAATTGGTCACTAGAAATAACGGAGTTAGCCCTAGGGACTATAACCCCCTACTACGTACATCGTGGTTCGTTTTTGGGCCTCAGCCTTCCTTCTTGCTTAAAGTGACCTCAACTTTTCCAATTGTCTGTTGAGGGACACAGAAATTTAGGAACCGTTGGGTTATACTGCCACCTAAAGGAGATTGGTACACTGGCAAACAAAGTTTTAAGACATCCTCATAAAACCCCACTCTACTTAAAATGCCATCGTTGTTTGCTAGTGTTCTAAGAGGTTGGATGCTTTCCCATTAAAGCTGTTGAAGCAAAGGTCTAATAAAATCATTTTCATAAAAAAAAAAAAAAAATTGGGAAAAAAAAAGTTACTCACCTCCTCTAAATGCCTGTTGCTAGGGGGTCCCTTGTAGTCTGCCTCCTTCAGTGCGTGGGCACTGTCATCACTTCCCTTCAGCACAGTCAGTCATCTGGGACACTTGACAGGTCCCAGATGACTGCGCGGCATATCACGGCACGCGGCGCCGCTCGCGCATGCCCGGCTGTGAAGCCACAGCCGGGTGCCCACAGTAAGAATGCCGGCGCCCGAGCGGGGAACGAGGGGGGGGGGCTTCGTTCCCCCGCATCGCTGGACCCTCGGACAGGTAAGTGTCCGATTATAAAAAGTCAGCAGCTGCAGTATTTGTAGCTGCTGACTTTTACATTTTTTTTTTTAGGGGGCACCCCACTTTAACCACTTAAGCCCCGGACCAATTTGCAGCCAAAGGACCAGGCCCCTTTTTGCGATTCGGCACTGCATCGCTTTAACTGACAATTGCGCGGTCGTGTGACGTGGCTCCCAAACAAAATTGGCGCCCTTTTTTTTAGCACAAATAAAGCTTTCTTTTGGTGGTATTTGCTCACCTCTGCAGTTTTTTTTTATTTTTTGCGCTATAATCAAAAATAAATATTCAATATTTTTTTTTCTTTTTGCTATAATAAATATCCCCAAAAAATATATTTAAAAAAACATTTTTTTCCCTCAGTTTAGGCCAATACGTATTCTTCTACATATTTTTGGTAAAAAAAAAATCGCAATTAGCGATTATTGATTGGTTTGCGCAAAAGTTATAGCGTTTACAAAATAGGGGATAGTTTTATATAGCATTTTTATTCATTTTTTTTTTACTAGTAATGGCGGCGATCAGCGATTTTTATTGTGACTGCGACATTATGGCGGGCACATCGGACATTTTTGACACATTTTTGGGATCATTGTCATTTAAACAGCAATCAGTGCTATTTAAATGCCCTGATTCCTGTGTAAATGACACTGGCAGTGAAGGAGTTAACCCCTCCCTACCCCCTAGTGGTTAAGTGTGTTGTTGTTGTGTTTTTTTTTTACTGTAGGGGGGCGTGGCTTTGCGTCTGACGTCATTGATCGGCTTTCCCGATGGCGGGGAACAGCCGATCAGTGACAGCCTCACTAAGAAGCACGGGGAGAGGTTTGTTTACACTTACCT
Organism: Lithobates sylvaticus; assembly: GCA_028564925.1. Lineage (NCBI taxonomy): Eukaryota > Metazoa > Chordata > Amphibia > Anura > Ranidae > Lithobates > Lithobates sylvaticus. The sequence continues at coordinate 196,132,000 of CM053035.1, forward strand.
CTCCCCGTTCTTCAGCTCTGTGACCCAATCGCGGGACACCAGCGGCGATCGGGTCCGCTGGTCCCGCAGCCACGGAGCTCAGGACCAGGTCGCGACCCGCGGCTGGGCTCTTAAAGAGACACGTACAGGTACGTGATTGTGCCCAGCCTTGCCATTCTGACGACGTATATCGGCGTAAGGCGGTCCTTAAGCGGTTAAGGGATACCGGTCCCTCTGTCTTTTACTGACCCTTGTACTGCTTGAGGCATGCTGGGTAGAGAAGGTTTTTACATGGGGTCGGCTTACAACTTTTTGCATGTTTCTATCCCAACCTGTAGGCAGCAACATAACCCAAGTGTTAATGAATTCTTGTCCCTCAATGGGCCTGGCAGAAGTAGATTTTACGCTAAGAGTAAAATCTTATTTATAACCTCAGTAAGGCTATTGTATTGTCACTATAAAATTTCCTGAGTCTTTTTTACTCCAGTGTCTGCTATAAAAACTGTGTATTGACCTACCGCGGCTATTTTCCGACCTGCCCTGCTATCATCTGTTCTTGAGGAAGATCAGACATTCATATTTCAGACTTGTTTTCCTGCTACAGTATATAACCTGTTCGCGTATCTTGGAGCGTGGTCAAGTGACAGCCTGTCCCTCTCTTTAGGTAGAGTACAGTGTGAACTCAGCCAAGGTTTGGACGTCCTACAGTACGCAGAGCCTTTGCTATGATGTCAAGTTCCAGGAGTCCAGCTCCGTCTACCTGATGAGGGTGAGCATTGATTTTACTTTAATGCAGAAGGGTGGATCACAGTTTGTCTCTTTCCATGTCTGTGCCACCTTCCGATTATCCGGTGGCAGAATCAGTCCAGCCAAAACCAGAGCTTTCGGTTTTTAGAAGTGCTGGAAAGTTAAAACCCCAAATGGATTGGGTACATACTGGCCAAAAATCAGATGGTTGAGCAGGAACAGGTCAGTGTGTACTGCTGTCTAATGACTGGCTTCTGTCGAAGGGACATGCTGGAAAACCAGCATCCAATCGGCACTCTATGCCAAAGGCGGCAAACTCTGATTACTGTATTCTGGTGGAGGTCATGTGGTATATTATACATGTTCTCAGCGCCAGTTTTCTTCTGCCCACAGCAAGGGCAGACTTCTCCCTTCAGCAGCTGTCAGCCCCTGCTCCTTCTGACAGGAGTGACACTGTAGTCAATCCTGCCAGTGAGGCTCTGGAGAAACTACCAGTGCCCCCCCCCCCCCCAGCCCAGGGGCTTTGTTAGGATTTTAAAAGGTCTAGGGGTACCTTTTGGGCACCCCAAAGGAGAGTAAAAATGCAGTGCACTGTGCACGCCGCAGAGAACGGGTGTGGCCAAACTTAACAGTGGTAAGTGGCTTAAGGGGCATGGCTAAATAAAACTTGAGCCTCCTTGTAGCCATAAGATATGCTTTGATTGTTATGCCACAAGCAAGAGTTTCACAAACTCATCAAGGCCGGGTTCATATATGTGCGACCACGGTTCCCAGCTGGTGCAGCTCTGCATAGAAACCAATCAGCTTCCAGGGTTTGAAGTTAGAACCTGATTGGCTGCACCAGTTTTTGCACTCTCCAGTTTTACAAAATCCCTTTGTCTGACTCTACCTAAAAAAAAAAAATGTCATTAACCACTTTGCTGCCCGTCCATCAAATGATGGAGGGGTGGTGCGGCTCTCGTTTTGGGATGATGTCGTATGAAGTCGTCCCAGAACGGCCGCTCTCACGCGCCGTGTTGCTAGGACACTGTGCGACCCCGGTCTCTGTAATGGGCCCAATAACAGCCAGTCCCATGTAAACTGGGAGATACTGGTAATCGGCGCGCCTCGCTTCACACTGGCAGTGTGTGGCGAGGAGAGACGATCAGTGGCTTCTCCTCGCAGGAGACATGTAATCAGTGCCCTGATTACAATAGCGCCACCAGTGCCAGCAATCAGTACCCAATAGTGCCAGCAATTAGTGCCCACAAGTGCCACCAATCAGTAGCTATTAGTGATGCCAGTTAATGCTGGCTATCTGTGCCACCTATCGGTGCCCATTAGTGCGGCATATTAGTGCCTCCTTATCGGTGCCCATCTGTGCCCTGCCACATCAGTGAAGGCGAAAAATCACTCATTTACAAAATTTACTGACAAATTAAAACAAATTTTTTTTCCCAATTTTTTGTTTTTTGTAGAAAATAAACCCAGCAGTTACAGTTAGTTTAGAATGACCGCACAATTGTCATTCAAAGTGTCAGTGCTGAAAAATGGCCTGAGCCTGACTAAAATAGTCAATGACTGCTCATCAACCAGCAACTGTTGAGACTATGAGCAATTTGGTGAAAATTAGGTAATCTACAAAGTAGTGTATGTAGTGCAGCATTATATAAGGCAGAGTGCAGGGGTCAGGAGTACGTAATGCAGCCTGTATTTGAGTACAAATCAAGAGTCAGGCTGGATTCACACCTATGCAAATTGGATATGGGTTTCGCCGCACCCAATTCGCATAGCAGGAGAATGTGACCGACTCTCTATGGAGCATGTTCACATATCTCCAGGGCAGCTACGGAGCGCACTGTGTGTCTTTAGCTCCATTTCAGGGCCGAATTGAGGCAGAGAATGGGGACGCACAGAGTTCCTGTGCGATCCGCAGCCGGTTCCAGTGTGAACCGAGCCTCAGGGGTGTGTAAAGCACAGTGTGTAGGGGTCAGGAAAGTACAGAATTCTTCTCAAGCAATACTCTCTCCCACTTTTCCCTTTCAGAAAAAAAAAATAATTCAGCACTAATCTGCGTGCTCACCCCTCCAATATTTACTAGGTGAAAATGTAGCGCTGATATAATCAAACAATAAAATAAGAATACAGATTATTAAACTGAGAAAATATGTGAATAAGTCCCAACTAAATGAATGTGAGGACGATGAATAAGTTCCAAATAGGTCAGTCCAACCCAGTGGAAGTTCCGCCCAAACTGGAAATGGGGTTACGGCTGAAAGAATGTGACATCCGTAGAACAATAATATCCAAGAACAGTATGAATGAATGACTTGTATAGCGCTACCATTGGGAACTGAATTGCCTCAGGGCACTTTAGCCACTGGTGTCCATCTGTGGTATAGCGCGGTCCTTGCCCTGTGGGGTCCTGACACGCTTACATACACATACAAACATACACATATTTGGCCAATTTTATCGACAGGATCTAATTAACCTACCAGCATGTCTTTGGAGTGTGGGAGGAAACCGGCGCAGGCACAGGGAGAACATGCAAACTCCAGGCAGAAGGTGTCGTGGTCGGGATTTGAACCAGCGACCCTATTCCTGCTAGGTGAAAGTGCTAACCACTACACCACTGTGCTGCCCTGAAATGGTTACTCTTACCAGATCACGAAGACCTGGATGCCAGCGGCACCAGGTCAAACAGGCATGGATAACACCGTCAACGGTTCAGCAAAGATGATCCAGGGGGTCCTCAGAAGCCAAAAAATCTCTCGATAGAATCATGTTGGCAGAGGCGGCACACGGACCATGGATGACGGGATGGAACAGTCAAGCAGGAAAATGGAACATATATATGCAAAAACAAGAGGAAAGCACTTCCAATGGTGCAGGTAAAAAACTATGGGTTTTTTATTTCCATAAAAAACGGTTAACAAATAAAAAATGTGATCACAATAAAAGCAAAAGGGCAATATGAGGAGCGGAGAAAACCAATCCCTACGCGTTTCGTCCTCCGCTCCTCCTATTGCCCTTTTGCTTTTATTGTGATCACATATTTTTTATTTGTTAACCGGATTTTATGAAAATAAACCCATCGTTTTTTACCTGCACCATTGGAAGTGCTTTCCTCTTGTTTTTGCATATATATGTTCCATTTTCCTGCATGACTGTTTCATCCCGTCATCCATGGTCCGTGTGCCGTCAATGCCAACATGATTCTATCGAGAGATTTTTTTGGCTTCTGAGCCTGGGTCATCTTTGCTGAAACTGTTGATCGTGTTATCCATGCCTGTTTGACCTGGTGCCGCTGGCATCCAGGTCCTCGTGATCTGGTGAGAGTAACTATTTCTACTGTTCTTGGATATTATTGTTCTACGGATGTCGCATTCTTTCAGCCGTAACCCCATTTCCAGTGGGGGCGGAACTTCCACTGGGTTGGACTGACCTATTTGGAACTTATTCATCGTCCTCACATTCATTTAGTTGGGACTTATTCACATATTTTCTCACAGTTTAATAATCTGTATTCTTATTTTATTGTTTGATTATATCAGCGCTACATTTTCTATTTTTTATTATGAATTTTTGTCACATTTGTGTGTAGCTGCTTCTTTCTTTCTCACAGGGTAGCACAATATTTTTTCCAATATTACCTCCAATATTTACCCTTCTTTCCCAGCACAAATATCTCCCCAGCACAAATATCTCCCCAGCACAAATATCTCCCCAGCACAAATATCTCCCCAGCACAAATATCTCCCCAGCACAAATATCTCCCCAGCACAAATATCTCCCCAGCACAAATATCTCCCCAGCACAAATATCTCCCCAGCACAAATATCTCCCCAGCACAAATATCTCCCCAGCACAAATATCTCCCCAGCACAAATATCTCCCCAGCACAAATATCTCCCCAGCACAAATATCCCCCCAGCACAAATATCCTCTCCCCCCTCCAAATAACTTCTCCTTCTAGCACAAATCTCCCTCCATTCCCCCTTCCAGCCTTAAGCATCCCCCCCCCCCCCCTCTCAGCACAAACTTCACCCCCCCCCCCAAAAAAGATCCCCCTTTTATATCTCAACACCCCCCCCAGCACAAATCCTCTTCCACCTCCTATTTCCCATCTTCCTCCCAAAACAAATTCCTCCAAACCTCCCCCACCCCACAATCAATCCTGGTAAAAAAATCTGCCACTGGTACCCCCTGATCTGCATAACAGTGCGTCTGGGGCATATGCCACTTCTGTCCCCACCCTGGTTATGCGTGCTGTGCCCTTAATACTTACCGCAGGAGACTGAGAGCTTGCCAGACTCTGCCTGCAACAGAGATTTCACCGTGGTCGCGGCACGATGGTTACAGCGTTCTTGTGCCTTGTTTACAGGTTGCTGCCATTACCAGCAGAGGGATGGGGGAATGGAGCGATACCAAGACTATCACCACTGACTGGAAAAAAGGTAATTTCTCAGATTTGCAGCAACGGGACCCTTTAGTGTATTTTCAGCAGGTGCGTTACCCGGAATAGATACTTGGCACGCTTGATATTTATGCCGCATATTGGGCACCAAGGGTCTAAAGCAGGGGGTAGGCAACCTTTTGGGAGTTGGAGATCTACCTGAACAACGTAAAGAGAGCAAAGATCAGCGGTGTTCGGCGCCACTTTTTTTTTATTTTTATTTTTTTTACTAGCAAGGCCTAACTAAATAGCAAGGAAAACTATAAAAGATATAACAAAACAAATGTCTCAGTAAAATTAAAAACTTATGCGGCGTACACACGAGCGGAATGTCTGACGGAAAAAGTCAGACGGAAGCTTTTCATCGTATATTCTGATCGTGTGTGTGTGTGCCTCATCTGACTTTTTTTTTTTTCTTTTTTTTTCCGAAAAATTCTGACGGACCTAGAAATAGAACATGTTCTAAATATTTCTGATGGAACCAATTCCTATCGGGAAAACCGCTTGTCTGTATGCTGTTCCGACGGACCAAAAACGACGCATGCTCTGAAGCAAGTACGAGACGGAAGCTACTGGCTATTGGCTATTGAACTTCCTTTTTCTAGTCCCGTCGTACGTGTTGTACGTCACCGCGTTCTAGACGGTCGGACTTTGGTGTGATCGTGTGTAGGCAAGACAGTTTCAGCGGAATTCCGTTGGAAAAACCTTTTCCGAGTTTATTCCGACGAGAAAACCAGTCGTGTGTACAGGGCACAAGCATAGCTTTTTTAAAAGTGGCTGGTGTCGGTAGGGCAAGTGGCTGGTGATCATAGGGCAGTGGATGGTGCCCCTTTCACATCACCCCTTCACCCACAGTAGTGTCCTATCCCCTCCCCCCATAGCAATGGGCCCCCTAACACACAGTAGTGTAGATGTCAGTACAGTAGTGTAGATGTCAGTACAGCAGTGGAATAATTCTACCTACACAGAACAGAAGCGGGACACATCACTGCTCTGGACAGAGGGTGTTAGCCAGAGATCCTGGAGATAACTTTCCATATTAACAAGCTGGTGATTGGTTGCTGGGACCGCCTAGCAACCAATTACTTGCCGGTTAACCTGAAAAGTTACCGCTCCTGCCCACCAGGCTGAGCTGAGCCGTCTCCCGATTTTCTGCTGTGTGGAGAGATGCGCGCAGTGGAGGAGGCTGAAGGGAAAACTGGCAACGAGGTGCGGGGGTCAGCAAAGCAGAGGAGTGTTGACGATCTACCCATCACCCATCGATCGGGTTGCCAACCCCCGGTCTAAAGGGTCTAGACCAGGGGTCTCGAACTGGTGGCCCTGCAGCTGTTGCAAAACTACAAGTCCCATGAGGCACTGCAAGGCTTACAGTTACAAGCATGACACCCAGCGGCAGAGGCATGATGGGACTTGTAGTTTCACAACAGCTGGAGGGCCGCCAGTTTGAGACCCCCTGGTCTAGACGCTGTCTGTACGTCTGATACGTTTTTATTTTAAACCCTTACAAAGTTTCAGCTGAAACAGGATACCGTATATAATCGAGTATAAGCCGAGTTTTTAAGCACAATTTTTTGTCCTGAAAATGCCCCCCTCGGCTTATACTTTTGTCGAGCACTTTTCTGCAGCAGAAAATGACATTTTCTGACCCGACTTTGGGGCCCCCTTATCTCAGAACCCCAAATTTGGTATGCCAACCCATTGGACCTAGCACTACAACTTATCCAATGTGGGGTTCCTAGCATCAAGTGACCCAGAGATACAGGGCCCCAAAGTCGGTCAACTGTGTCCATCTGCAGCAATGTCATTTCGGGACCCTTTGGGTCCAGAGACCCCATATTTTGGCTGCGGCTAGGGGGGCATCTAGGAACGCTAACTACCAAGTTTGAAGTTTGGGGGACCTATGGCTGCAAATGGGCACAGTGAGGCTGCAAATGGGCACAGTGAGGCTGCAAATGGGCACAGTGAGGCTGCAAATGGGCATTGTTGACCCTCTTTTTCCACTTACAGTAGCTGCGCATTTCTCACCCTAGGCTTATACTCGAGTCAATACGTTTTCCCAGTTTTTTGTGGTAAAATTAGGTGCCTCGGCTTATATTCGGGTCGGCTTATATTCGAGTATATACAGTAAGTTACTCTACTGCCCATGGATGATGCGTTTGTCTCTTGGTTCATCCACGTTTTTAAGGCCACACGGCACATTTGAATTTCTCCTCTGAACGCCTTTTACTCCTGGGGGGGAAAAAGCAGCTTAAAGCGTGCCTAAAGCTGCATATTAAAAACCATTTAGGAACATCAAGGGTTTGGAGCATTTATGGCTTCCATTTGGCATAGTCATTTATTCTGACCATCGGAATGAACGAAAGCTCAATCGCTAAACGTGTGTAGTGTTTAAGCACGTTTACGTGCGTTGAGCGTCCCCCCTAAAAGCTCCTCTCCTGAATGATCTGGTGGTTTTTCTTTTTTTTTTTTTTCAGCCTGTAAACGCTCCTAATACAGGGGGTCCTCGGTTACGAACCCGTTAGGGACTGTCCTCCTGTTTGTAAATCGGAAATGGTCGTATGTCGGACGCGCATGCGCAGAACGACAATTACGGACATTTCCGATGTTCCGTTGAATGCCGTTCTGCGCATGCGTGGCAAATTATGGACATTTTCGATGTTTGCCGTCATTTTCCGGGGCTCCGTCTGGCCGCGGAAAATGGCAGAGGGTCCCCGCAGCGCCTGGTTCGTAAGTAGGAGAGGTTCGTAGGTCGGGCGTTCATAAGTCGGGGACCCTGTGTACCTATAAACTCCTATGTGTGCATTGAGACATAGGCTAACACAGAGGTGTTTTTACGGGCTGAGAAAGAAAATCAAACACCTGGAAAAGAGGCGTTTTGTAAGCCGGTGGGCATGAGCCCTAAGAATTGTAATCCTCTCTAACCCCTCTGCATTACAGACCCATCGGGTTGTAGGGAGGCTTCATTTTTGGTTCCGAGGCAGCCATTCTAATTTACCATATTTGAATCCACTGTTTCTCTTAGTTGTGCCACAGCCCACCATAAAGATCCAGAATGTCGGTGAAGACTCAGTGTCAATCACAGTGAAAGAAGACTCTGATATTCCGGTACGTTTGCAATGCCATACATCTCCCTTTTTTTAAATGGGTCTGAAAAAAATTAATATATACAAATGTGGGGGGGGGGTATAATTACTTTACGTTGGCGGTTTTTGCAGATAACGGGCTATACGGTGTCTTTATCATGGGAATTTAACAAACATGTGCGGGAGAAGAAGACTTTGGAGATTGCCGGACAGTCTGTGACCCAAAAAGGTATTGATTACTTTTTATAGTGACCCCCCCCCCCCCCCCCCCCACCTATCTCTTCTGCTAACAGGGAAGTGATCTCGCCATTAAATGCTGCAGATCAAAGAAAGTTCATTGAATTTACAATTAAAGAGGAGCTCCACCCGCACCGAAAATATTAAGTCAGCAGCTACAAATACTGCAGCTGCTGACTTTTAATAAATGGACACTTACCTGTTCCAGGGTCCAGCGGTGTCGGCAGAATGTGACCAGCGATCGCTCGTCTCTCGGCTGCCCCCGCCACCATCCTCTGTCAGGGAATCAGGAAGTGAAGACGCAACGGCTTCACTGCCCGGTTCCCTACTGCGCATGCGCGAGTCGCGCTGCGCGTCGTTATTGGTCCCCGTTGTGTCCTCGGAACTGTGTGTTTCCCAAGACACAACGGGAACCCTCGGATATGGGCGGGGCATCTTCGGATAGGGGCGGGGCAGCTAGTCCCGGAAGTGGGTGCAGATACCTGTATTATACAGGTATCTGCACCCCCCTCCCCCCTGAAAGGTGCCAATCGTGGCACCGGAGGGGGGGGGGGGGGGGGGAATCCGATAAGGGGGAAGTTCCACTTTAGGGTGGAACTCCGCTTTAAGTCTTCATTCAGGTCTCTTCTACGCTTGGGATTGGTGATCTAAATCTGGACCATACATTTTTGTGGCTGTATGTTCCACATGCACTAAAAAATGCACAGTAGCTCGTTTGCTGTATACAAGGCCTTAAAGTGAACCTGAACTCTATGTGCTTCCTCCCCAGCACCATATACTTCCCTTTTTTTTTTTTTTGCTCCCCTTCTGTTCCATATGGTGGCCAGGAGTGATGAGAAAAAAAAAAAAAAGCATGAAGTCTGGGATGTTAAGAGTATGAGACTTAAGGCCTGTACACACGATCGGACTTTCTGATGGGAAATGTTCGATGGCAGGCTGTTGTCGGTAAATCCAAGCGTGAGTACGCTCCATCGGACAATCGTTGTCGGACTTTCTGCCAGCATGTTTTCAAATTTTCAACGGACAAATGTCTGTCGGATTTTCCGAGCGTGTGTACACAAGTCCAAGGTACAAACACGCATACTCAGAAGCGAGGACAAGCTGGAAGCGGTCGGTCTTGTAAACTAGCGTTCGTAATGGAGAATTAACATTCGTGGTAAATTATGAAATCTCCAAATGCAGCGTACTCATTTTTAAAGCGGAGTTCCACCCAAAAATGTAACTTCCGCTTTAAGGGAGGTGACCCCCCTGACATGCCACTTTTGGCATGTAATATTTTTTTTTGGGGGGGGGGGGGCGGTGGTACCCCAGCTCCCACTTCCTCACGGCGCACCGCGGCACCGGAAGGGAGATCACCTCTCCCCCCACCCCACTCGGCAATCATCTGGGACATGTCACAGGTCCCAGATGATTACCTGGCCAGTCACGGCGCACGGCTCACGCATTTGCAGTACGCCCACACTTAAAATGCCTGCGCCGCAGAGAGGAGGGGGGAGACTAGCGGGGCTTCGCTCCCTCTCATTGCTGGACCCTGGACAGGTAAGTGTCCGATTTATTAAAAGTCAGCCGCTGCAGTATTTGTAGCTGCTGACTTTTAATTATTTTTATTTTTTTTAACAGAACTCCGCTTTAATGGGATAATAATGAAGCTGCTTTGCTGGTATCACCAGGGGGGGGGGGTGCTGCACACAGAAGGCTTTTTATCTAAATTCATAGAATGCATTAGGATAAAAAAAATAAAAAAACCTTCTGCCTTTACAATCACTTTAACCACTTGCTTACTGGGCACTTAAACCCCCCTCCTGCCCAGACCAGTTTTCAGCGCTGACACTTTGAATAACAATTGTGCGGTCATACAATACTGTACCCAAATTTGAATTTTTATCACACAAATAGAGCTTTCTTGTGGTGGTATTTAATCACAGCTGGGATTTTTATTTTTTGCTAAACAAAGGTAATTTGTCTCCTTCATTGATATACCCTGGTGGGCGGGCACAGAGTTGGCACTGATGGGGGGGGGGGGGGGGGGCACAGAGTTGGCACTGATGGGCAGCACTGTTGACGAGGCACTGATGGGCAGCACTGTTGACGAGGCCATGATTGTGGGCACAGGGTGGCACTGTGGGCACTGAGGAGCTGGCGGCAGCTCTCCGTGTTCGGGACTGATGTCCCTCTCATGGCAGCCGGTGATCGTCTTTTTTTTTTTTTTTCACCTCACGCTGCCAGGCTCTGTTTACATCATGTGATCAGCTGTCATTGGCTGACAGCTGATCACGTGGTAACGGGTCAGGATCGACCCCTTACTCCGATCTGTAATCCATCGAGTCTCATAGACTCGCTGATCACAGAGCGCGCCACGCACGCCCTGCAGGAGGTGCGCAGGCCGCTCGGGTGCGGGAGGATATCAATAGACGCCCTACCGGCAAAGCAGGTCCAAGCTGTAGCCGTCGTTCAGGCTATAGCGCGGCTCTGAAGAGAAGTTAAGATGCCCCTTTTATACCCAATCGTGTTACTGACCTGTTGCCAATTAACCTAATTAGCTGCAAACTGTTCTTCCTTGGTAGTACCACTTACTTTGCCATCTTTTTGTTGCCCTGTTTTAACTTTTTTGAGATGTGTTGCTGCCACCTTTTTTTTGGTTCATTTTCTCAGGACACAGGTTGGATATTTACAGTCCCTGGTTATATAGGCTTGTACCTTCAGGACTATGGGACACTGGCAAAGCTGTTAGACGTGCCCCCTGGGCCTCCTATTGCCTTACCCCACTCCATGAGTTTTTTGCAAGTGTCCTAAGGTGATGACCCTCTTAGGCCCCTTTCACACTGAAGCGTTTTTCAGGAGTTACAGCGCTAAAAATAGCGCCTGTATAGCTCCTGAAAAAAGCGGCTCCTTTAACTCCAGTGTGAAAGCCGGAGGGCTTTCACACTGGAGCGGTGCGCTAGCAGGACGGTAAAAAAAAGCCCTGCTAGCAGCATCTTTGGAGCGGTGTGTTCACCGCTCCTATACCACTCCTACCCATTGAAATCAATGGGACACCGCGGTAATACCGCCGGCAAAGCGTCGCTGCAGCGTTGGTTGGTGGTTTTAACCCCCCCCGCTAGCGGCTGAATACCGCGGCTAAAACGACGGTAAAGCAGCGCTAAATATAGCGCTGCTTTACCGCCACCACCGCCCCAGTGTGAAACCAGCCTAAAAGCAGTGCGCCTGGTTTGATGTAAACCTTGGTAGCTGTACCCAGGCCCCACGGGTGTGACATTAGTGTTAAAGCTCTATAACAGAAAACCAACTGCCCTCATTTTATGTTAATAAACATTGCAATCCTTTACACCCTCAGCGCTTTCAGCCCATGGTTTCCTGATGGGGCCCGAATGCCTCCACTTCTGTTCTTGGTTTGTCTGTTTCTCTCGGTCACATCCTGCAGTTCCTGTAGAGTCCAGAAGCATCAATTACTGCATCCCTGATGGTAGGCGAATGCTGATCATAGACAGATCAATAAATTCCCTGGGCAAATTGAAGTCAATCATTTGATCGACTTCTGTCAAAGGGACTTGCTGGAAAACTTTTTATGATCAGCGGCTGCCTTCCTCCATCCACCTGGTTTGTGAATGGAAGAATAGATCTGAAAAAGAAAAGTCTAACTGGGGATCTTTGCAATGTTTTCCATGGCAGGAATAAGCCTGTAACCTCTTCTCTATCCCTTTAGTGGGCAATCTAACGGCACAGACGGAATACGAGATCTCAGCCTGGGCCAAGTCGGAGTTTGGAGAGAGCACTGTGGCCTTTGAGCATTTCAACACCACGGGCATCAGTCCGTCAGCGCCAAGCCTTAAGGCGAAAGCGACCAATCAGACAGCAGTAGAGTGCAGTTGGGTTGGCGTGAAGAATGTGGTATGAGTTGTTCTCTTGTGCATTTCCATTTATTTATTCAAGTGACACTTTAACCAACTTTTTTTTTTTTTTTTGTCATTTAGTTTTGTATAGACTGTGTAAAAGTGTTGATTGTTTTATTGCGGTCTGTGTCCCTGCTTGAGAGATTTCCCCTCTTTCTATATAGTTACAGTGGAACCTCGGATTACGAGCATAATCCGTTCCAGGAGAATACTTGCATATCAAAGCGAGTTATCCCATTGAAGTCAATGGAAACTAAAATAATTTTGTTCCGCATTGACTTCAATGGGATGCAATACCGCATGTGGCCAGAGCCGGGGAGGGGCGCATGAGAGCCTCGGAAACGGGCATAAAGGCCTGAGGACACCTCGGCAAATCTCGGAAAGACTTTGTTCCTGAGATTTTCCGAGGTCAGCAGAGCTGTCCTTGGGCCTTTTCTGTGCATTTGTGAACGGCGCTGATCGGCAATGCAATGCTCCGCCCCCCTCCCCATTTCAGGCCGAACGCGGTACTGCACACCGATTTGGCCTGAATCGTGCTCGTTTTGCGAGACAACACTTGCAAACCGAGTTATGATTTTTAAAAATACAGCGCTTGTATTGCGAAACGCTCGTTAACCGCGTTACTCGCAATCCGAGGTTCCACTGTAAAGTGTTCCTAATGTTTAATAAATCAAGTCAAAGTCTTTGTGAATTGTAAAATATTTTGTCCCAGTCAAATCACGTATATCGTGTATAAGATTGGGAAGGGGGAGCGCTCCGATTTTTTCCAATATTGCAGTTGAGTGATTGGTGAATTTAGCAGTTATGATTGTTATGTAACATTATGTATCGTCTCTGTATGCAGACATATGGATTGTTCTATGCCACGTCTTTCCTCGAGCTGTACCGCAACCCTCAGAACATCACAACAACGCTACACAACGTCACCGTCATCGTGAACAGAGATGAGCAGTACTTATTCCTGGTAAGGGGTTTTGTCACCCAGGAACAGGGTGGATTTGATTTAAATTTTACATTTTTAAAGTGGTTGTAAACCCTCACAAACCACTTTGACCTACAGGTAAGTAGATTAAGGCTTACCTGTAGGTCCAATAAATATCTCCTAAACCTACACGGTTTAGGAGATATTTAGAAAAGAAAAGGCACCGCTATCTATGGCGCATGCTCAGCGGCATAATAAAAAAAAAAAATGACATTTGGAAATTGTGCCTTTAAGAGGTATGGGCGAAAGTGATGTTTTGACGTCGCTTCCGCCCTCCTATGGTATAGAGACAAGTGGGGGCAATCTTAGCGTCACTCGTCTCCATACCCAGCACGTAGAAGGACCCGATCGGCTCCGGTAAGCGGTGGAGGCAAAAGCATTTTATTAAAATTAAATTTGATAAAAATCTATTTTTTTAACTCCATTGATTTTTCTCCACCCTGCCCATAAATAATCTACCTCAGCTGAGAGTTTTTTACATTGATACAAAGAATGCATTAATGTAGAACTGAAGGCAACATTTTTTTTTAGTTTCGGACAAAGTGACTATGGATTAGAACACCTGTCCGTTTTTATTGCTGTCTTTGCCCCTATTAAAGATTCCCCCTCTCTATTTGTCCGTTTTACCATTCCCATTGGAAGTGAAAGTAAAAAAAAAAAAAATCCCACATTTTGGGTTGTCCCCAGGGAGGGGAAAACTTGCAATGCGGACACGAGTTCTGGTGACCCGGGGTTACCCAAGAAATTCCCTTAATTTGCAGGGATTTCCTCTCACTTCCTGTTTCGCTGTGGGACAGGAAGTGAAGGTGAATCTCCCCAATGGGACACAGATGGCAAAAATAAACCTTACAGTGGTTATAAACCTTCCTTACTCTTTATCTAAAATGGAAAAAAAATAAAATAAAACTTTTTGCCTATACTTCTACTTTAAGGTAAAACACCTTTTATCTTTACAACCACTTTAACACAGATATTAACCACCACCAGACCGGACCATTTTGCTGGCTTAAAGTGGAGGGCCACCCTGAAAAACAAAACTTGATAAAAATGTTAATAAAAATTTAAAATGGGAAAAAAAAAAAAATAATATATATATATATATATATATATATATATATATATATATATATATATATGTGTGTGTGTGTGTGTGTGTGTATATATATATATATATATATATATATATATATATATATATATATATAATTTTTTTTTTACTTACCAGAAATGGCTGTTGCTAGGCAGATCGTCCTAATCTGCCTCTTCCTGTTCCTCGGAGCTGTTCTTTCTTCTGCTCCTAGCGCCGCCTTCTAGTGAATGGGGCGCGGTGTGTTATGGGAACTGCGTCCCACAACACATTGCGTTCCCCATTCACAAAACGACTCGCGCATGCGCAGTAGGAAACGGGCAGCTATCGATGCCCGTTTCCTTGACTGAGGATGGCGGCGCTGGGACCGGAGCGCCGAGGGATATCTCGGCCTCCACAACCGACATCACGGGCGCCCTGGGAGGGTAAGTGTACTTATTAAAAGTCAGCAGCTACTTTTTTTTTTTTTTTAGCTGAAACACCCCTTTAAGACCAGACCACTTTTTGAGATTCGGCACTGCGTCGTTTTAACTGACAATTGCGCGGTCGTGCGACGTGGCTCCCAAACAAAATTGACGTCTTTTTTTTTTTTCCCCACAAATAGTTTTCTTTTGGTGGTATTTGATCGCCTCTGCTGTTTTTATTTTTTGTGCTATAAACAAAAAAAGAGCGACAATTTTGGAAAAAAAACGCTATATTTTTTACTTTTTGCTATAATAAATATCCCCCAAAAATATATTAAAAAAAACATTTTTTTCCCTCAGTTTTGGCCGATACGTATTCTTCTACATACTTTTGGTTAAAAAAATCGCAATAAGCGATTGATTGGTTTGCACAAAAGTTATAGCATTTACAAAATTGGGGATAGTTTTATGGCATTTTTATTAATACATTTTTTTCTTTACTAGCAATTTAGGCGATCAGCGATTTTTATTGTGACTGCGACATTATGGCAGACACGTCAGACAATTTTGACACATTTTTGGGACCATTGTCATTTTTACAGCGATCGGTGCGATTAAATTGCACTGATTACTGTAAAAATGACATTGGCAGTGAAGGGGTTAACCACTAGGGTGGGAAGGGGTTAAGTGTGTCCTAGGGAGTGATTCTAACTGTCAAGGGGGAGGGGCTGTGTGTTGCACTACACTGATCAGCTCTCCTGATTACAGGGAGAGCTGATCAGTGACACTGTTACTAGGCAGAATTGGGAGATGCTTATTTACATCAGCATCTCCCCGTTCTGACTCTCCGTGGGTTTGTGTATGCCTGAAGATGGACATTAAATAGAATCTTCTCACCAGATTCCCATGCTTCTGTCATGTTTCAGGTCCGCGTTATGTGCCCTTATCGGGGCCCCCCGTCCAACTACGTTGTGGTCAAAATGATTCCCGATAATCGCTTGCCGCCTCGTGACCTGCATGCCGTGATCACGGAAAAGTCATTTATTATAATGAAGTGGGAGTCTCCGTATGATTCGCCGGACAGTGAATTGGTGAGTTGGTATGAAGAAAACTAAGTATAAACTCCAGCAACCTACAATAGCGGACTCTAACAGGCAAAGGAGACATACGCTAAGTAAAAAATAAATCTTTATTATACAATATTTTTTTTAAATACCATTAGTGATAAAAATCAAGGTGTCCCACCCCAATAATCTGGGGAAGGTGGCTCTTTAAAATGCATACAATCTCATATATATGTGTGTGTGTAGAGAGAGAGATATTAGAGAGAGAGAGAGATATTAGAGAGAGAGAGAGATATTAGAGAGAGAGAGAGATATTAGAGAGAGAGAGAGATATTAGAGAGAGAGAGAGATATTAGAGAGAGAGAGAGATATTAGAGAGAGAGAGAGATATTAGAGAGAGAGAGAGATATTAGAGAGAGAGAGATATTAGAGAGAGAGAGAGATATTAGAGAGAGAGAGATATTAGAGAGAGAGAGATATTAGAGAGAGAGAGATATTAGAGAGAGAGAGATATTAGAGAGAGATATTAGAGAGAGAGAGATATTAGAGAGAGAGAGATATTAGAGAGAGAGAGATATGAGAGAGAGAGATATGAGAGAGAGAGATATTAGAGAGAGAGAGATATTAGAGAGAGATATTAGAGAGAGAGATATTAGAGAGAGAGCGAGATATTAGAGAGAGAGCGAGATATTGGAGAGAGAGAGAGCGAGATATTGGAGAGAGAGAGAGCGAGATATTGGAGAGAGAGCGAGATATTGGAGAGAGAGCGAGATATTGGAGAGAGAGCGAGATATTAGAGAGAGAGCGAGATATTAGAGAGAGAGCGAGATATTAGAGAGCGAGCGAGATATTAGAGAGCGAGCGAGATATTAGAGAGCGAGCGAGATATTAGAGAGCGAGCGAGATATTAGAGAGAGAGCGAGATATTAGAGAGAGAGCGAGATATTGGAGAGAGAGCGAGATATTGGAGAGAGAGCGAGATATTAGAGAGAGAGCGAGATATTAGAGAGAGAGCGAGATATTAGAGAGAGAGCGAGATATTGGAGAGAGAGCGAGCGAGATATTGGAGAGAGAGCGAGCGAGATATTGGAGAGAGAGCGAGCGAGATATTGGAGGGAGAGCGAGCGAGATATTGGAGAGAGAGCGAGCGAGATATTGGAGAGAGAGCGAGCGAGATATTGGAGAGAGAGCGAGCGAGATATTGGAGAGAGAGCGAGCGAGATATTGGAGAGAGAGCGAGCGAGATATTGGAGAGAGAGCGAGCGAGATATTGGAGAGAGAGCGAGCGAGATATTGGAGAGAGAGCGAGCGAGATATTGGAGAGAGAGCGAGCGAGATATTGGAGAGAGAGCGAGCGAGATATTGGAGAGAGAGAGCGAGATATTAGAGAGAGAGAGAGCGAGCGAGATATGCGAGCGAGATATTAGAGAGAGCGAGATATTAGAGAGAGAGCGAGATATTAGAGAGAGAGCGAGAGATATTAGAGAGAGAGAGCGAGATATTAGAGAGAGAGCGAGATATTAGAGAGAGAGCGAGATATTAGAGAGAGAGAGAGAGATATTAGAGAGAGAGAGAGCGAGATATTTTAGAGAGAGCGAGATATTTTAGAGAGAGCGAGATATTTTAGAGAGAGCGAGATATTTTAGAGAGAGCGAGATATTTTAGAGAGGGAGATATTAGAGAGAGAGCGAGCGAGATATTAGAGCGAGCGAGATATTAGAGCGAGCGCGAGATATTAGAGCGAGCGCGAGATATTAGAGCGAGCGAGATATTAGAGCGAGCGCGAGATATTAGAGAGGGGGAGAGATATTAGAGAGGGGGAGAGATATTAGAGAGGGGGAGAGATATTAGAGAGGGGGGGAGATATGAGAGGGGGGGAGATATGAGAGGGGGGGAGATATGAGAGAGGGATATTGGTGAGCTAGCTGTAGATACAGTCTGAATGACATGGGTTTTTATCCAGCTGTCGCTCTGGTCAACGCGTTTCGCCTGGTATTAGGCTTCCTCAGAACCCAGACAGGGAAAGGGCAAGCTACCTAGAACAATATAGTGTTAGTACCACAATACAATTAAGCAGTTAAAACAACAATAACAATATCATTTGAGTCTGGCTACCGCGATGACCAGTATGAATGCACAGATCTAAACACCTGCCGGATAACGCCTAGCACAGGCACAGGGATGCAAATGGCAAGCAAGCCCCTGATGAGTTGGTATACCCCCCGCGTTTATCTACTAAAGGCTTTCACTTGAATTGCATGCAGTATAATCTCCTAAAATCTGTCCTTCAATCTCATAAGACATCATCACACACCTCTCTTTTGTAGTACTACATTGTGTCTGTGAAGGATCTGATCACAAAGACAGAGAGGAGCTTCAAAGTGATAACTCGGAACAGCACGATAGAGTACAGGATCGGAAATCTGGAGCCAGGCGGCAAATACAACGTCATCATCCAACTGCGAAACATGAGCAAAGAAGCCAGCATTAAAGTGAGCACAGGTAAGTACAACTTCCAGACCATGTGACACAGCACTGAGTGCAGGTCAAACCCGTGACGCCTAGATCACATGATGCATCACTAAGACCATAAAGCCTAGATCATGTGACAATGTATGTACAGGTGCATCTAATAGTACTGGGCTTGAGGCCTTGACACCCTGGTCACATGACCCAGTATGGCACATAGATGGTGCCATGACACTTGGGTCACATGATGCACTATTGAGCACCGTGTGAGGCTACACTATCCAGGACATGTAACACAGCACGAAGTATAGGTATACCCATGTCTCCCAGGTCACATGATGCACTACTGATCACAGGTAAGACTGTTATCCAGGTCATGTGACACAGCATTGAATGCAGGTAAGTCCATAAGACTCAGGTAAAGTGACAATATAAAACCCAGATCATGTGACAGTTCCAAGTGTATGTAAGCCCTGACACCGGGGTCATGGAACTCTTAAGCCCAAGTGAAGTCTTTACAGTCACATAAGACCACTTTCACACTGGGGCGTTTTTCAGGCGCTTTAGCGTTAAAAAAAAGCACCTGTAAAGCGCCTGAAAGAAGCCGCAACTGCAATCCCAATGTGAAAGCCCGAGTGCTTTCACACCGTGGCGCTGCGCTGACAGGGCGTCAAAAAAAGTCCTACAAGCAGCTTCTTTGCACTGCTTTTGGAGCGGTGTATTCAAAAAGCGCCTCTTCCTATTGAAATCAATGGGAAGCGCCTGAAAAACGGCCGAAAAACGCTTGTAGCAGCAGCGCTTTGTGGGCGCTTTTAACCCTTTTTTGGCCACTAGCAGCGGTTGAAAGCGCCCCCACTAGCGCTCATAAAAATGCTGGTAAAGCGCTGCTAGTTTAAGCGGCGCTTTACGAGCGTTTTCTGGGCGATGGCAGTGCGAAAGGGCTCTTAAAGCACTTAGGCTTTCACATTGGGATTGCAGATGAGGCTTCTTTCAAGCGTTTTACAGGTGCTTTTTTTAACGCTAAAGCGCCTGAAAACCGCTTGAAAAACGCCCCAGTGTGAAAGGGGTCTAACAGTAGTGAGCTCATGGCTTTGACACCCCGGTCACATGACCCAGTAAGGAAGCTGATCCATAAAATCTGGGTCATGTGATTCCCAACACTGACCAAATCTTGGCACGTAACTGTAAAGCACAGTCTAGGTTGTATATAAAAAAAAAAAAAAAAAATACTGACTATTCTCTGGAGAATGGGAGTCCCTTAACGGCTCTAATGTTTATGCGCAGTTCCTCTCCAGGCGCCAGAAGGTCTGAAGCTCGTCTATGAGAGAGATCACATCCTGCTGTTCTGGAAGAGCCTGGCCCTGCGAGAAAAATTCTTTAATGAGTCCAGAGTGAGTATAGATTTTTTATTTGTCATCCTACCCAGTTCATTCGATTTAGCAGATCTAGTCATTTAAGAGTTTCTGTATTGTGCACATGGCCCGTCATTCTTTGCTTGCAGCGAGTGAAGCAGCCGGAGAGGAAGGTAATGAACTGCTGCCACGGTCAACAATTGCTTTGCGTGGCCGGGACTTTTCACACCTACAAAAGTCTTTTAGGATTTGGTATTTTTATTTATTTACCTCCTTCTGCCTTCCCAGGGCTATGACATTCACGTGTACGACAGCTCTAATAATGTGTCCACCTACCTTGGAAATACCAGCGACAACTACTTTCGAATCTCCAACCTGAAGCCGGGCCACAACTACACCTTTA
This sequence comes from Lithobates sylvaticus, assembly GCA_028564925.1. NCBI lineage: Eukaryota > Metazoa > Chordata > Amphibia > Anura > Ranidae > Lithobates > Lithobates sylvaticus. The sequence goes on from CM053035.1 coordinate 196,152,135, forward strand.
CTGTGCAGGCGCGGTGTCTTTATGGTGGTCAGCTCTGCGGAGAGCCGGCACTGCTCCTCTATGATCAGCTCGGGACTGGTAGGTCTATAGCCCATCACGAAGCCTCCTGTCTTTTGGGTTAGGAGATATTGATAGAACATACATGAGCTTGTCTTTAGGCACAAGGCTTCTTGATCACTTGGAAAAAGCAATGTTCCGAAACCACGCAGGAACCCTTCACAGCCCTGATGAGGGCTCCCTGCGTGGTCTCAAAACATTGCGTATCTATGGGATCATACAATAAAAAGCTTTGCTCAGAAAGACAAAGTTGTGAGTGTATCACATATCCGTGTTCTTTGCTGTAACAGTGGGGCGTCGTTACAACACCATGTTAATCATAGTGTCCATTCCAGGAATATACCGTATTTATCGGCGTATAACACGCACCCCAAGTTTAGGAGGGCATTTTAAGGAAAAAAAGTTTTAGGAGGGAAGTTTAGGGAAATAAAAACTTACATTTAAGCGTCATTTGCAGCCTTGCCCAGCGCCATTTGCAGCCTTGCCCAGCGCCATTTGCAGCCTTGCCCAGCGCCATTTGCAGCCTTGCCCAGCGCCATTTGCAGCCTTGCCCAGCGTCATTTGCAGCCTTGCCCAGCGTCATTTGCAGCCTTGCCCAGCATCATTTGCAGCCTTGCCCAGCGTCATTTGCAGCCTTGCCCAGCGTCATTTGCAGCCTTGCCCAGCGTCATTTGCAGCCTTGCCCAGCGTCATTTGCAGCCTTGCCCAGCGTCATTTGCAGCCTTGCCCAGCGTCATTTGCAGCCTTGCCCAGCGTCATTTGCAGCCTTGCCCAGCGTCATTTGCAGCCTTGCCCAGCGTCATTTGCAGCCTTGCCCAGCGTCATTTGCAGCCTTGCCCAGCGTCAATTGCAGCCTTGCCCAGCGTCAATTGCAGCCTTGCCTGGGTTGTCTGGGTTTAAATTTCCGAAAAAGACCGAAGCGCCCCCGGAAAAGACAGAGCTGACTGTTCGGCTCCGCTCGCGGTCCCGCCTCCCTGCTGTTTCCGGAGCGAGCGCAGGGAGGCGGGACTACGAGCGGAGCCGAACAGTCGGCTCAGTCTTTTCCGTCGCCGCTTCGGTCTTTTTCGGCAGCGCTCGCTATTTTCCGGCGGCGCTTGCCATTTTTGTCACTTTTTTTTGGGGGGGTATCGGCGTATAACCACGCACCCACGACTTTCCCCCGATTTTAAGGGGGAAAAAGTGCGTGTTATACGCCGATAAATACAGTACTTTGTGTCTTGTTTAACCATCTCAATACAGTGCATTTTCACCCCCTTCCTAACCAAGCCATTTTTCAGCTTTCAGCGCTGTCGCACTTTGAATGACAATTGCGTGGTCATACAACACTGCACCCAAATGAAATTGTTATTTTGTCTCCACAAATAGAGCTTTCTTTTGGTGGTATTTGATCACCTCTGCGTTTTTTTATTTTTTGCGCTATAAACAAGAAGAGCAACAATTTAAAAAAAAAAAAAAAAAATGTACTTTTTGCTATAATAAATATCCAATTTTTTTTTTTTTTTTTTTTAAACAAATTTTTTTCCTCAGTTTAGGCTGATACGTATTTTTCTACATATTTTTGGTAAAAAAATTGCAATAAGCGTATATTGATTGGTTTGCGCAAAAATTATAGTGCCTACAAAATAGGGGATAAATTTATTTCAATTTTATTATTATTATTTTTTTTACTAGTAATGGTGGCCATCTGCGATTTTTATCATGACTGCGATATTGCGGCGGACATATCGGACACTTTTGACACATTTTTGGGACCATTCACATTTATACAGCGATCCGTGCAATGAAAAAGCATTGATTACTGTATAAATGTGACTGGCAGGGAAGGGGTTAACCACTAGGGGGCGCTGAAGGGGTTAACATGTTCCCTGGGAGTGATTCTAACTGTAGGGGGAGGGGATTGACAAGGGGAGGAGACCAATCGGTGTTTCTCTGTATTGAGAACACACCATCGGTCTCCTCTCCTCTGGCAGGACCGTGGATCTGTGTGTTTACATACACACTTCCACAGTCCTGCTGCGTTACCGGGCAATCGCAGGTGCCCGGCGGCCATCGCGGCCGCTGAGCACGCGCACCGAGTCCCCAGTAACACGGTGGGCCTCCCACTGGCGGTGTGCGCGCCCCCTGGTGGGCGGAAAAGGCGAGGGCGTCATATGATGCCCTCCTGCCACGAGAGCTGCACTGCCTGGCCGTCAATTGACAGTCGACGGTCAGCAAGCAGTTAAGAGTACCCTGCAAAAGTAGTGGGTTAAAAGGCTATTCCTTTTAAGAAGGTTTTTAGTGTAATTGTTAAGCCTCATGTCTTGTACCTTCATATTACAAGCTAATTGTGACAACCAGCGGAGGATAAAACGCAATACAGACCTGGAGGAGAAGAAACGTCAATACAGAGACATATGATTTTGAATAGCCTTTAAAGTGGTTGTAAACCCTTTCACACTACTTTTAACTACAGGTAAGCCTATAAGGCTTACCTGTAGGTACTGGATATATCTCCTAAACCCTGCATGGTTTAGGAGATATTTACCATATACGTGGCACATAATGCGATGCATACAAACCCATTATGCTTTTACTTTGCAGGAAACAAAAGAGGAAGTAAAACCTATCGGGGTTTACTTCCTATTTAAAGCGGGACGGTACCTGACAAAAAAAAAAATTAAAAGCCAGCAGCTACAAATACTGCAGCTGCTGACTTTTAATAAATGGACACTTACCTGTCACAGGTTCCAGCAATGTGGGCAGCAGAGGCCGATCAACCGATCGGCTCTCTGCTGCTGCCGGCGCCATTCTCAGTGAGGGAATCAGGAAGTGGCTTCACTTCCCGGTTCCCTACTGTGCATGCGCGAGTCGCGCAGCGCAATGAGAATCGTCAGCGCTGTCTGCCGGGACACGTGTGTGTCCCGGCAGACAGCGCGCCAGGACAGGAAGTGGCGTAAACACCCGTGGGAGTTTATGCCCGGAAGTGGGTGCAGATACCTGCATTAGACTGGTATCTTCACCCCCCTGAAAGGTGCCAAATGTGACACCGGAGGGGGGGGGGGTTCCGAAAAGCGGAAGTTCCACTTTAGGGTGGAATTCCGCTTTAAATAAGAGGCCAAGGGGGTCATCATCAGCATTCTAATACTACAAGGAATGCCGACAGAAAAGTATGAGCGCAATCATTACAGTTAAAAATGGACCACGAGAGACACATAGCAGAGGAGAGTAAAAGTCCCCCCCCCCCCCCCAAATTTTTTTTAAATCTATTAATAGTAAGAAAGCGAGGTCAAAGCAAACTGACCCAATACAGAATGATTGGGGGGAGTTGTTTACAAATGAGAAGGAGAAGGCGACTGTATTAATGCATTGTTGGAGGAAAAGCGGTTTACCCTTAAACTGCGTAAGTGGTTCTTTACTGTCAAAGCAGTAAGGATGTGGATCCCTTCCAAAATTGGTGGTGTCTGTGGGGAGCATGAAAAAAAAAAAAAGAAATAAACTTAGATGGCATCTTATCCAACCCAATATACAGGTATATGGGAAATGGTAGTAACATAAACACACAAACACCCACACAGGTTGGACTGGTGTCTTTATTCAAACATCTATTATTATTATTATTATACACAATTTATATAGCGCCAAAAGAGGGCCCGGCTCGTAGAGCTTACATTCTAAAGAGAGGGGGTGGTGGTACAAAAGGTAATAGCTGCAGAGAATGATTTGATGGGGGTGGCTCTGGGACAGTTGTTAGGTGGGTGTGGGATAGGCTTCCCTGAATAAATACGTTTTCAGGGATCTCCTAAAGGAGGACAGGGTATGGTTCTGATCGGACATAATGGGGCAGGGAGTTCCAGAGGATGGGAGATGCTCTGGAGAAGTCCTGAAGGCGAGCATAGGAGGAGGTAACAAGGGAGCTGGAGAGCAGAAGGTCCTGGGAGAAGCGGAGGGGACGATTTGAGTGATCTATTATCTTGCATCTTCTTTTTCTTGCTGTTTCCTTGTTACCATTAACCACTTTACGACCGGTGCACAACGATGTACGTCCCTTTTTTGAAGAGGGATATCTCGGAAACTGCAGCAGCTGCTACCACAACCGAGATATCCATCTCTTCACGCGCCGGTCGTAATTCCAAAAATGGTGGTCATCGCGGCGGATTCGCCGCAAGATCACCATTGGCGGCGGGAGAGGTGCCCCTACCGCCACTCTCCCGCGCCATCCGCCGCTTACCGGAGCCGTCGGCAGTGGTGGAGGCGATCGGGTCCTGTCCGTGGCTGGGTATAGAGATGAGTGAGGCTGAGATGGTCCCCACCCGTCCTCTATACCATAGCAGGGCGGAAGCGACGTCAAAACGTCACTTCCGCCCATACTTCTTAAAGGCACATTTTTTAAATGACTTTTTTTTTTTTTTGTATTGAAGTCCAAATATGAGATTTGAGGACTTTTTGACCCCCAGATCTCATATTTAAGAGGACCTGTCATGCTTTTTTTTCTATTACAAGGGATGTTTACATTCCTTGTAATAGGAATAAAAGTGAGCCAATTTTTTTTTTTTTTTTTTTAAACAGTGTAAAAAATAAATAAAATCAAGAAAAATAAAAAAATATATTTTTTAAAGCGCCCCGTCCCGACGACCTCGCGTGCAGAAGTGAACGCATACATGGGTAGCGCCTGCATATGTGTCAAACCACACATGTGAGGTATCGCCGCGATCGGTAGAGCGAGAGCAATAATTATAGCCATAGACATCCTCTGTAACGCAAAACATGCAAACTGTAGAATTTTTTAAACGTCGCCTATGGAGTATTTTGAGGGTAAAAGTTTGATGCCATTCCACGAGCGGGGCGCAATTTTGAAGCGTGACATGTTTGGTACCAATTTACTCGGCGTAACATTATCTTTCACAATATATTAAAAAATTGGACTAACTTTACTGTTTTATTTTTTTTATTCAAAAAAGTGAATTTTTTCCAAAAAAGTGCGCTTGTAAGACTGCTGCGCAAATACGGTGTGAAAAAAAGTATTGCAACAACCGCCATTTTATTCTCTAGGGTGTTAGAAAAAAAAAAAAAACAATATATAATGTTTGGTTCCAAGTAATTTTCTAGCAAAAAAAACTGTTTTTAACATGTAAACACCTAAAATCCAAAACGAGGCTGGTCTTAAAGTCGTTATCCTCTCAAAACACAAACCTTATAAAGTTAGCTTTAAAAAAAAAAAAAAAAAAAAGATTTTGGCACAAACTGCCTCTGTTTTGTATAGGTTATGTGAACTTTTTTACCAAAAAAAAAAAATATAAGGAAACTTGTCATGTATTTTCTTGTCAGGTATGGACTCCCAGCCCTCCACCGGTGTCCAGTCCACGGATGTCGCCGCTGTCGTTGTCCCAGTTCTATTCCTGCTGCTAGTGGCTACCGGCTGTGGATTTGTCATACTGTATATGCGGCACCGGCGGCTACAGAACAGCTTTACAGCGTTTGCCAACAGTCACTACAGCTCACGTTTGGGGGCCGCCATCTTCTCCTCCGGAGACGATATAGGTAAGGGGACTCCAATGCCGGTACAGACAGCCCAAATCAAAACGGTGATGTTATTTTTGTGTTATACCCGCAGAATATATTGATTAATCATTTTATAAGACTAATAAGCTACTTCTGCTCTAAGGTGGAAAAAAAACGAATGAAATGTAATTTGTGGGTAACTTTTCTAGACTTTAAGTCAGGGGTCTCAAACTGGCGGCCCTCCAGCTGTTGCGAAACTACAAGTCCCATGAGGCATTGCAAGGCTGACAGTTACAAGCATGACTCCCGCAGGCAGAGGCATGATGGGACTTGTAGTTCCGCAACAGCTGGAGGGCCACCAGTTTGAGACCCCTGCTTTAAGTGCTTACTGCTGATAATTTAAAGCAAACCTCCCCCACCCCCCCCCTTTCTCAGAGCCGGACTTTTTTAAATTTTATTACCTTTTTTAGGGAATCCTTCCTGCAGTTTCGCCTAGGCCAGTGATGGTGAACCTTGGCACCCCAGATGTTTTGGAACTACATTTCCCATGATGCTCAACTATACTGAAGAGTGCAATGAGCATAATGGGAAATGTAGTTCCAAAACATCTGGAGTGCCAAGGTTCGCCATCACTGGTCTAGGGTATCTATTATGTACGTAGTAGCCCTCAGCCCCCTGGTGTACCCACGTTATCCGGGCCACTTTCCTGAACATGTGCCACAGCCAGTCCTCAGGGGGCTAGCTGCAGGAACTGAAAGATGCAGTGAACTCACGATGAAGTCCGCGAAGATGGCAGTGTGTGGGATTGGGTGAAAAGCTGCAGAGCTTCGGATCCCCACAAAACACCACTGGATTGCTGGATGCGTGAGTATATTTTTTACGTAATCTTGCAAGATGAATATGAAGCACCATGCAAGATCCTCGTATGGCAAGATATAGGCTACTGAACACTCTGTTATCTGACCTGAAGGATGTCATAGTCCTCGCTTCGGGAGGAAGAGTGGGAAAGGGGAGTATATTACCGTATATACTCGAGTATAAGCCGACCCGGAAAAAAGCAAAGGCACCTAATTTTACCACCAAAAAATGGGAAAACTTATTGACTCGAGTATAAGCCTTGAAATGCACAGCTACTGTAAGTGGAAAAGTGGGTCAACAATGCCCATTTGCAGCCTCACTGTGAAAAACTTGGTAGTTAAGGGTTCCTAGATGCCCCCTAGCTGGAGCCAAAATTCGGGGTCTCTGGACCCAAAGGATCCCGAAATGACATTGCTGCAGATGGACACAGTTGACCCGACTTTGGGGCCCCCGTATCTCGGGGACACTTGGTGCTAGGAACCCCAAATTTGGTGTGCAAACCCAGTGGAACTAGCACTACAACATATCCAAGCTGGGGTTCCTAGCACCAAGTGGCCCTGAGATATGGGACCACAAAGTCGGTTTGGAAAATGTCAGGCACTTTTCTGCAGCAGAGAATCAAATTTTCCAAACCGACTTTGGGGCCCTGTATCTCCGGGCTACTCAATATCTCGGGGAACTCCTGCTTTGGATATGTGCTAGTTCCACTGGGTTTGCACACCAAATTTGGGGTTCCATGCACCAAGTGGCCCCGAGATACGAGGCCATAAAGTCGGTTCGGAAAATGTCATTCTCTGCTGCAGAAAAGTGATTGACTCAAGTATAAGCCGAGGGGGGCATTTTCAGCAAAAATAAATGTGCGGAAAATCTCAGCTTATACTCGAGTATATATTTATAGTTTTTATGTTTTTTTTTTTTTTTTTTTTTAAGCATGGTCATCTAGTTAGTCGTGCCTACACTAGACCCAAATGATTTGAAGGTGCCACATCCTAAACAGTAATTGCAAAAGACAGTTTACATGAGGGAATAGGTTTTTAAGGGCACCACAATATGACAAAAAGTAAAAAAAAAAAGTACAAAGCGCTTATTGGTGTATGGACATCCTATTCATTGATGCTTTCTATTGTGTTTTAGGATGTTTATATGCATATCATGATGTTTAGACCTGTTTATCTTTCTTTTGATGTCCATACACTAATAAAAGCATTGTCCTACTTTTTTTTTTTAAATTTGTCCTTTTGTAGTGCCTTCAAATCCCTTTCCCCATGTAAACAGTTTTTTGCATGTTAATTTAGCATTTAAGACCCCTTTCACACTGGAGACGTTTTTCAGGCGCTACAGCGCTAAAAATGGTGCCTGAAAAAAGCGTCTCCTTTCACTCCAGTGTAAAAGCCTGAGGGCTTTCACACTGGGGCGGTTTCCCCGGCAGGGCGTCAGAAAAAGTCCTGCCAGCAGCTTCTTTGGAGCGGTGAACTCGCCGCTCCTCCCCATTGAAATGGGGGCAGCGCTGCTATACCTCCGGCAAAACGCCGCTGCGGCGGTGTTTCGCCGGTGGATTTAACCCCTTTTCGACCGATAGTGCCCGAATAGCGCCGCTAAAACGATGGTAAAGCGGCACTTTACTGATGACGCCCTAGTGTGAAAGGGGCTTTAAGAGTTCGTGAGGGGGACACCTCAAAAAAACAGACCTCAATCACTGAGATGGTAGGTTTGTTAAAGCGGAGCTCCCCCCTAAAGTGGAACTTCCGCTCAGCGGATTCCTCCCACCCTCCGGTGCCACAATTGGCACCTTTCAGGGGGGGGGGGGGGTGCAGATACCTGTATAATAGAGGTATCTGCACCCACTTCTGGGCATAGATAGCCGCCGAGTATCTGCAGATGCACACCCCGCACCCCGCCCCCCCCCCGTTGTGTTCTTGGAAACGCACAGTTCCCAGAACCCAATGGGGACCAGTGAAGACACGCAGCGCAACTCGCGCAGTAGGCAACTGGGCAGTGAAGCCGCAACGCTTCACTTCCTGATTCCCTGACTGAGGATGGCGGCGGGGGCAGCCGAGAGACGAGCGATTGCTTGTCATCTGCTGCCAACATCGCGGGCAACCTAGACAGGTAAGTTATTAAAAGTCAGCAGCTGCAGTATTTGTATATTTTTTTTTAAGGTGGAGCTCCGCTTTAAAGTGTTATTTTTTTCCTTCCCTTTGTCACCTTTTTGTAATCCATGAATGATTTCATGGACCCCCGTCCACTGCTGCCAGGGGAGGGACACTGACAGTCTTATGATGACCTAAAACTCCCCTTCCCGTTTCAGGTGAGGACGATGACGACGCTCCGATGATCACCGGCTTTTCAGACGACGTCCCGATGGTGATAGCATGAATCTGCGATCTTCTTCTCCTTAAACCAAATGGTGTAAATATTTCTTCTCCCAGGAAATTGTGGGATTGTTTCCTTGTTTTTATTATTTTTAATTTTAAAAGATGCACTTTGAGTTGCAATATCTTATTTTTATATGGGCCAAAAAAAAAAAAAGAACTTTGTAATTACTCAACTGTGAAATGCAAAACGAGTTTTAAAAACCAAATACTGACGGTTCCTGAATGGAGTTTTGGCCCTGAGATCCACCCTCTTCTTTTTTCCCTTTCCCCCCCCTATGCAGGGACGCCTTGCCCCCCACCCACCCATTTTCTGTAAATGCAGTGATTGCAATCTGGCGTTGCGGTCGTGTTTAGGGGTCACGATTTAAAAACGTGAGACCCGTGTACAGATGATCCTAAAGGTGCCTTACTGACTTCTCAGAGATTCTGGGTACTGGAGACCGCACAGTGAGACGCTGAGGGGTTCCGAACAGCCTTGTTATGGAGCTTAGACCTGTGGGTTCCCCTTTGACATTCGGCTGCAGCGCTAAGGGCGGGGTTAATGTTGGTATTTTAGGACTGAATTTTGCTGGCCGTTCATCCGTGTTTCTGTGAGTCACCAGTCAAAGTCCATTTCATTTTTAATTCATGAAGACCCACACTGTGTTTCACTGTCCTGTGCATGGGCTCGCTGGTACAGAGGGAATGTTGAATAGTGCATTTTTCCTATTGCATGACTTTGGATCGATGATTAAAAACAGGTGGCAAAATTAGTACCATTTTTAAGGCTGAACTCCAGGGATTAAAAAAAAATACCGGAGCAGAGCTTTCTGCGCTGTACGGCACCTAAAGCCTATGGAGACCTCTGCAACACGGGCCGTACACTTGACAATTTTCAGGCAATTTTAACTACTACTGAGCTACCCAAAATCGCAGATCTAATCTTAAATGGCAGAAACCAATCACTCTACCACCCACCTCCAGCTGAAACTGGCAAAGAATACCACAACGTTCATACGTTTTTATTGGAAAACTGAATTAAAGTGGAAGTAAACCCTCCTATCTTTTCCAGCCAAGGAAGCTGCCATCTTGGCCTCTGTTTAATCTTCAACTGCCACGATGCTGCACATGTGATCAGTTATGAAACCAGCCATTGGATGGTTTGACAGTTTGGTTGAGAGCACAGCCAATGTGACAGTTGGCATTCTCGGCATGCCAGGGAATGTAACTGTTTTTTTTTTTTTAAAACTGTTAGACTGATGGGTTTACTTCCACTTTAAAGCAAAAAAAAAAAAAAGATGGCAATTACCGTATATACTTGAGTATAAGCCGACCCGAATATAAGCCAAGGTACCTAATTTTACCACAAAAAACTGGGAAAACGTATTGACTGGAGTATAAGCCTAGGGTGAGAAATGCGCAGCTACTGTAAGTGGAAAAGAGGGTCAACAATGCCCATTTGCAGCCATGGGTCCCCCAAACTTCAAACTTGGTAGTTAAGGGTTCCTAGATGCCCCCTAGCTGCAGCCAAAATTTGGGGTCTCTGGACCCAAAAGGTCCCGAAATTACATTGCTGCAGATGGACACAGTTGACCTAATTTGGGGCCACTTAGTGCAAGGAACCCCAAATTTGGTGTGCAAACCCAGTGGAACGAGTACTACAACATATCCAAGATGGGGTTCCTAGCACCAAGTGGCCCCGAGATACGATGCCCCATAGGCGGTTTGGAAAATGTCAAAAATGACATTGCTGCAGATCGACACAGTTGACCTAATTTGGGGCCCTGTATCTCGGGGCCACTTGATGCTAGGAACCCCAAATATGGTGTAGCGTTGGTTCCACTGGGTTTGCACAACAAATTTGTGGGTCCTAGCACCAAGTGGCCCCGAGATACAGGGCCTTAAAGTCGGGTCGGAAAATGTCATTCTCTGCTGCAGAAAAGTGCTTGTCTCCAGTATAAGCCGAAGGGGCACTTTCAGCACAAAAAAATGTGCTGAAAAACTCGGCTTATACTCGAGTATATACGGTAAATGACAGAAACAACTCACTCTACCACCCACCTCCATAGCTCAAGCTGAAACTGGCAAAGAATACCACAACGTTAATATATTTTTGGGGGAAAACTGAATTAAAGCAAAAAAATAAAAGATGGCAATTACCATATGTATCGGCGTATAACACGCACTTTTCCCCCTTAAAATCGGGGAAAAGTCGTGGGTGCGTGTTATACGCTGATCCCCAAAAAAAAATGTGAAAAAAAAAAATCGAGCGGCGCCGAAAAATAGCGAGTGGCGTCAAAAAAAACGAGCTTGCAGTCCCGCATCCCTGCTGTTTCGAGCGCAGCCGAACAGTCGGCCTGTCTTTTCCGGCGGCGCTCGGCCTGTCTTTTCCGGCGGCGCTCGGCCTGTCTTTTCCGGCGGCGCTCGGCCTGTCTTTTCCGGCGGCGCTCGGCCTGTCTTTTCCGGCGGCGCTCGGCCTGTCTTTTCCGGCGGCGCTCGGCCTGTCTTTTCCGGCAGCGCGAAATTTTAAACGTGGGCAAGCTGCAAATGACGCTTAAATGTAAGTTTTTTTTTTTTTTTATTTCTTTAATCCCTAAACTTCCCTCCTAAAACTTTTTTTCCTTTTTACAATGCCCTCCTAAACTTGGGTGCGTGTTATACGCCGGTGCGTGTTATACACCGATAAATACGGTACATCAAAAGCAACCTAATTTTTCTATTGGGGCAATTTCGATCCCATCTCCTTGCGGTGGATTGAATCCACCATTTTATGTCTCTTTGCTTGCTTTGTGATTTTTCGAATGGAAAGTTTGATCTTTCTCTGTCAAATTGCCAAGTGTATGATCGGTGGTTTTCTTACCCTTGGTGTAGCTAAGAAATTCTGCTGGGTGGGGTTCTCCAAAAGTGGTAACGCAGGAAAGGCCGACCTATGAGAATTGCTCGCCAAAAACTGTAAAGGGAAATGCACCCCAAATGCTCTTTCAAGTGCAGAAGTGTAAAATGTTGGCTTTTCTTATAAAATTTGTAGCGGTACTTATTAAAAATAAATGTTTTGCTCAGTAGGATGACTTAGTCACTTGCGTAGCACCAACGATACAACCTTTGCATTGGTACAAAGTACCCAGGTTTGCACTAAGTGCAGCTCAAAGTGCCAAGTATTTAGCAACTTGCGGCAGGAGATTCTTGATGGCGTAATCCTGCCATGCTTTTCTGCACTCTTCTCTGGTTCTACATGCATGTTATATATGTGATCCTCCCACCAGCAGGGGGCTAAGGTGTGGGTAATGAGCCCTTGAGAGGGGACGGACGTTATGAAATTTCACCCCCTCCCCCGCATTGCACTCATTTTGTAGCTCCGTCCCGGGAAATATTTTAGCCGAATGTTGCCTGTGGTGTACATTTTTAACTTTTTTTTTTTTTTTCATGTAATCACAAATGTCAAGATTGTCTTTGTATATAAAGAATGTATTTTGTTTTTGAATTATTTTTCTGTATGTGACATGATCGATGTTGTTGTGTCTGCACTTTTATTCTGATTCCTTCTGTGTGAATTTATAGGGTGTAAGTTTAAATGTCACCTACAAGCAAGGGGGTACCTGTGATTAAAGAGGACCTGTCACTTGGGATATATCTTAATATTTCATGCAAGCTGTGGCCCAACAGCGGAGCTTGGCATCCTTTTTGCGTATCTCTGTTCTGCATTAGAACTTGGGTTGTCCTTCTCATCCTTCTCATCTGCCTGGCAAAAGAATCAGCAGCCTATAATATATAGTTAAAAAGCCCAGACCCAGGTTGGGATCCTAAAAGATGACGTTGAGTAAGTGGGATACCAAATAAAAAAAAAAGGCATGTGCCGCAATATGGCAAAAAATTAAGCTAGAGGCCTAGAATCATTGCTCACGCTGACGTTTGCGCGCACACATTTTATATATATATATATATATATATATATAATGTGTGTATATGTATACAGGAGGTCCTCGGGTTACGAACCCGTTAGGGACTGTCCTCCTGTTTGTAAATCAGAAATGTTCGTAAGTCGGCCGCGCATGCGCAGAACGACAATTACGGACATTTCCGATGTTCCGTCGAATGCCGTTCTGCGCATGCGTGGCAAATTACGGACATTTTCGATGTTTGCCGTCATTTTCTGAGGCTCCGTCTTGCCGCGCATGCGCAGAACGGCCGAGGGTCCCCGCAGCGCCCGGTTCGTAAGTAGGAGAGGTTCGTAGGTCGGGCATTCATAAGTCGGGGACCCTGTGTGTGTATATATATATATATATATATATATATAAATATATATATATATATATATATATATATATATATATGTGTGTGTGTGTGTGTGTGTGTGTGTGTGTGTGTGTGTGTGTGTGTATATCTCACTGGTCACATGCACACCCTATGCATTGTGTTTTTTTTTTTTTAGATTTTATTTTATTTATTTTTTTTGTGCTGCTGTGGGTTAAACTTGATATATTTTTAAACCTTTTAAAAAAAAAAAGCATAACTCCCCACAGACAAGATTTCAATGAAATGACAAAATGCTTACATACCAATGTTTTAATAAAACTATAGCATTCTTTCAATTTGGGAGGAGATGGAGAGACTGAGTAAGGCCTCTTTCACACGGACGGTCGGTTCAGGTCCGCCTATCAGTTTTTTAGGCGGACCTGAACGCACACTCTATGGAGCGTCGGATGTCAGCGGTGACATGTCCGCCGACATCCAATCCGAAAAAGTGTGATGGAGGAAAAACCTACTTTTCCATCCGTCATCGGATAGGATGACGACAGACTCTATGGTCCGTCTTCATCTGATTACCCATAGGGGAGAGCGGTGCTCTGATAGGTCTGTCCCTACACAGAGTGCAGAGACGGACCTGTCATCTGCCTGCTCAGCGGGGATCGACGGAGCGATCCCCCCGCTGAGCATAGCGGGCTCCCTACACTGACACGTCAGTGTGAAAGAGCCCTTAATCTGAAACTTGCTGCAGGATGTAGCTGGAAAACGAATGCAGAACAGCGATATGTGGGTTGTCTTGAACTGGACACCATAGACCAGACTTAAAGTGGTTCTGCACACATTTCATTTAGTAAATCTCTTTGCCTTCCAAATCAGGCAAAGAGTACTAAATGAAATGTGTTTTTTTTTTTTTTTTTTACTTGTAATTGATGACTTCCGGTCTTCTCTCTCTTCGGCGGTGGGCGGGTCTCTGCGTCGATCGTCGTCAGGCCGCACTGTCTCCTGGGATCTGGTGTCATTGTTCCCAGGAGTCAGTGCGGACATCTTCCGAAATCTCGAGATTTCGGCCACATCTTCCGGAACCTCGTGAGATGTCGGCAGATGTGCCGTTACTGCGCACGCGCGAGTAACGGCGGTGCATGCTGGGCCATCTAAAGTGCCTGTGGGGGTTTCACATGCCCACAGGCAAGATGGCCCCCAGCACAAAAGAAGAAGACGAGGAACTTCATCGGACGAAAACCGGCGGCGATCGAGATGGAAGATGGAACAGGTGAGTCCCCCAATAAAGGTAAGCATCCTTTATATTCCGTCCCAAAAAAAAAAAAAAATTATACAGAGTGCAGAACCGCTTTAACAGAAAGCTGGGCCCCAACTTGTTATTTAGGAAGCAGTTGATGTTTTTAGATAAATGGAAACTTTCATAAGGATGAAAGTTTTTAAAAAGTGACGGGTCCTCTTTAAGCTTTTTCAAGAAATTGCTCCCCGTATACAGATGACTTATGCCGCAACAGACCGCAGATTTGGAATAGGGAACACGAATTGGCTGACTTTGACTTTAAGAAAAAAAGAATAAAGAAATAGTTTTGCTTATTGTGACCAAATTCCTTTCTCATACCTGTGCTGGAAAATGTGCAGATGGAATTTGATTGGCTGATAGGGGCGGCACAGACTGCCCTGTGTGTTTTCCCTATATAAGGAGCCCTACTTTGGACTCTAGTTACAGTCTGTAGAATGTTGTGTTTAATTGCTGCTCGATATTTGCTGGCATCTTCTGTCTCTGCGGCACTCCATTGGTGAGAGATCCTCTTCAGAAAACCGTGCTGGCCAACATCTGCAGCCAATAGGAAGCCCTGAGCTGGAGACCCACCCCCCTTCCGACATGGATTCTCCTTAATGGCGGTACACTTTTTGTCATGGTCTTATGGGAGGGGGGGCATAGATGGGAACCAATGAGGGGGAATCTCGCCATTGGAGTCTCCAGGAAAGCCAAGTGCTTTAACCCAAATTGAAATATGCGTTCTGAGTGGCGTCAATACATTTTTAAATGCGCCCCCCCAAAAATTTTTTTTTTTTTGCTTGGTCCCTATACAGCAATTGTAATAATCAGGGCTCTCGATCTCAGGAAACGTAGCATAGTGCCAAGACAGAAGGAGCCTAAAGGTTTCCCATAGTTCAATGACAATTGTAAGCGGTACGTAGACGATGCGTTCTTCTTTGTGTATATATTATGGTGTATTGTGTGCACTGTTCTATAGGCGTGCGTCTGCCATTCACAGCAGGGGTGCTTTGTGCGGAGGCTGATGTTCTCCTTGGAATGTTTCAAAGCCACAGCATTTCTTGTAATAAAACATTTTTTTTACTTTTTTATTTTATTTTTTATTATTGGATCAAGATGTGTAATAACAGGGCCCTTAAAGCATAACGCCACCTTCCTGGTAAATCTGAGATTTTAAGTTTGGACAGTGAAATCAACAATTTTTTTTTATTTTTTTTTAGTAAACAGTTTTTTCAGTATCCCTCTTCTTTTGATCAGGCTTGTGCAAACTCTTAAAATAGGTCTGTTTTCCAGTGAGAAGTTCCCAGAGGCTCCTCTTTCTATGGGGGTGCATTTTTTTTGGAGGTGATGCAGCACCAAACACATTTAGTTACAGGGGGTCCCCGGGTTACGAACCCGTTAGGGACTTTCCTCCTGTGTGTAAATCGGAAATATTCATAAGTCGGCCGCGCATAAACGACAATTTTTGATCCGCGCATGCACGGCAAATTACGGACATTTACGTCATTTTCCTGGCCACACATGCGCAGAATGGCCGATGTCCACGCAGAACGGCAGAGGGATGGATTGCTGATTTCACTTTTCACCAAATAAGATCACGGTGGTACTCATTTGTGCTTTCTTGGACTTTTTTTTCTTTTAATTGTTAAGGAAGCTTTTCACTTTCAACATTGCACTTCATTTTGGTTATATAAATTAGGTACTTATAATGGTGTGTACCCTATGTCCTGCAGGCTGCTGCTTCGTGCCACTGAATATTGCCCAAGAGCAGTGATCTTCTGGTGTTGCAGGGGTTAGCAGCTGTAATTGTGAATGACTTCCTGCCCTCTCCGCCATTCCCAGAATTTGTACTATTTTCCCCTCAATGCAATGTTTTCTGTGAATGGAGTAGGAGAGAATGAATGGCAGGATCTCCCCTGCCCTTTCACAGAATGTATTGCATGGTGGGACAAGAAAAAAAAAAAAATGGCAGGTTTGAGACTGTCAAGGTACAGCAGACTGTAAGACTGATGCCATGCTACAGGACACTGCTTGCGTGTTACAATAGGCTGGCGCCAAGTTTCAGGTTATACCAAGTTGGCTGTAAAGGTAGGGAGATTATTTGAGACTAGCGCTGTGCTATCGGAGACTGCTTTCTTGTGAGTGGGGGCTGGTGCCAAGTTTCAGACGAGAGACTGAATCCAATCTAAAACAGAAGACGGTCATGGTACAGAAGCTTGCTTAAGTGTGGTCCCAAGATTATAAATACTGTGGAACCTCAGATTACAAGCATAATCCGTTCCAGGAGAATGCTCTTAATCCAAAGTACTCGCATATCAAAGCGAGTTTCCCCATTGAAGTCAATGGAAACTAAAAAAAAAAATTGTTCTGCATTGACTTCAATGGGATGCAATACCGCATGCGGCCAGAGGTGGGGGGGGCGCCGGAGAGCCTTGGAAATGGCCGGAAAGGCCCAAGGACACCTCGGCAAACCTCGGAAAAACTCAGTTCCCGAAGTTTGCAGAGGTCAGCCAAGCTGTCGGGCCTTTCCGTGCGTTTCCGAACAGCGCCACTCGGCTCTGGCCACTCGGCGCCCCCCCCCCACCTCAGGCCAAACGCGTTACTGCACACGCTTTGACCTGAATCCTGCTCGTCTTGCGAGAAAAGACTCGCAAACAGAGTTACGATTTTTAAAAATACAGTGCTCGTATTGCGAAGCGCTCGTTAACCGCGTTACTCGCAATCCGAGGTTCCACTGTACAAGGGAAGTTTCCCTTCCCCTTTTTTGTATGATGTAAAGAAAATGAATCCCTTTGTATTCAACTAGGTACTAAAAACAGCCCCACAAAATGGGTCACAGTTTACAGTATCAGATCTGTCAAAGAGGTGGCGTTACTTTTGTTAAGAGGACCTGTCACTTTTGAAACCTTTTATTTTGCCCATCGGATCTGTTCATAATAACATATTCTGGTCTGTTATCAATGGCCTTAGCTGTGTCTGGTTTGTGTAGGAGCTGTTGACTTGTATAGATGGACATCTGATTTTAGTCTTGCGTCTCAAGTGGCAGCTGCCATTGTCTAGTTCCAGAAGCATTGCTGGTGTTGGGGAGCTCAAACTTCTGCAGTGGCATACTTTGCCAGACCTACAGCTGATTTCCTGCAACCAATGCTGGATATGGAGATCAGCATTGACGGGTAGCAGCCAGTCTAACAGATTCTCTATAACGCATGCATCAGTGTACTTTTGTAGCTTCATAATCTTTCCCAGCAAGGTCACCTTGGCCGGGGTACTACTCATTCCCTGGTACACCCATCACATGAGACATTGAGGCTGCCATTAAGGGCTCCTCTTCTGACAATACTAATTGCCTGGCTATGTGTAGACTATTTTGCTTCAATACTTTGGGTCACTGACACACAAGTTTTTACTAATATGTGTATTTGTTTTTGGAAAGTGTTGAAGCCAGCATATGGCCAGATGGCTTACATTTTCAGGAGGTCAGAAATGGTAGCGGTCGTGGTGTTTTATGGTTGGAAGTTTGGTGCAGAACCGCACCGGGGTGGGTAGGCAGCCCTGCAATGAACAGAGTTGCTGTGAGGATAAGAAGCCACAGGTCCTCTTTAAACCATTTGTCACTTTTGTACAGTTTATTATAGTAATGCATCTGATTGTAAGAAGAATTAAATTGATATTTAATGTTAAACAGACTTGCAAAGCCCCTTGTGCACTTTATCAACCCATACATTTTCTTTAATTGCACAGAGTTGGTGTCATCACAATGGCCTCATCGGTACGATACGTTGTTGGTACCCAGTGTCCTGCCTGTTTTCAAGCGTATGTACTACAGCAATATGTATTTATACATGCGTGACTTTCATGTGCCAAAAAAAAAATAGGATGGCTCCTTGTTCTGTGCAAGATGGCATCCAGCAATCATTACATTCCTAAAAGGAAGCTCACCACTCATTGCCAAGTGCGTACTTTATGCCGCAGTTCCTGGGCTTCCTCAACACAGAGGGCTCCTAAAAGGTTCAATCCATCCAAAGCAGATAATTCACTTATGGGTCTGGGTGCCCAAATTACTCAAATGGCATCTTGTATAAAAAAAAAATATAACCTTGTTGTTGGCAGATTTCTCTCTCTGGAATTCTTGCGTTAGAGGCCCTCCAAGGTCTTGTTCGCCCCCCCTTACTACATCATCTGTAGCGGTCATTCTTAACCAGGGTTCCCCCAGAGGTTTTCTAGGCTTTCCTTAAGCTGTGGCTGGTTGACCTTCCATTTCATGGTGCCTTCATGGTTCCAGGACCAACAACACTTGGCAAAACCAGGAGCATGCCACCAATTGCTTTTCTTAGCTGCCCGTAAGGGTTTGCATTATTCCTACTGATCTCCGATGTAAGTCTGGAGGCCCAAATTACTCAAATGGCATCTTGTAGAAAAAAATATAACCTTTTTGTTGGCAGATTTCTCTCTGGAATTCTTGCGTTAGAGGCCCTCCAAGGTCTTGCTCCCCCCACTGCATCATCTGTAGCAGTCATTCTTAACCAGGGTTCCCCCAAAGGTTTTCTAGGCATTCCTTAAGCTGTGGCTGGTTGACCTTCCATTTGATGGTGCCTTCATGGTTCCAGGACCAACAACACTTGGCAAAACCAGTAGCATGCCACCAATTGCTTTTTCTTAGCTGCCTGTAAGGGTTTGCAGTGTTCCTACTGATCACCGATGTAAGTCTGGGTGCCCAAATTACTCAAATGGCATCTTGTAGAAAAAAATATAACCTTTCTCTCTGGAATTCTTGCCATAGAGGCCCTCCAAGGTCTCTCCCCCCCCCCCCCCCCCCCCCCAACTGCATCATCTGTAGCGTTCAAGGTCTTGCCCCCCCCCCCCCCCTTACTGCATCATCTGTAGCAGTCATTCTCAACCAGGGTTTCCCCTGAGGTTTTCTAGGCATTCCTTAAGCTGTGGCTGGTTGACCTTCCATTTGATGGTGCCTTCATGGTTCCAGGACCAACAACACTTGGCAAAACCAGTAGCATGCCACCAATTGCTTTTTCTTAGCTGCCTGTAAGGGTTTGCAGTGTTCCTACTGATCACCGATGTAAGTCTGGGTGCCCAAATTACTCAAATGGCATCTTGTAGAAAAAAATATAACCTTTCTCTCTGGAATTCTTGCCATAGAGGCCCTCCAAGGTCTCCCCCCCCCCCCCCCCCCAACTGCATCATCTGTAGCGTTCAAGGTCTTGCCCCCCCCCCCCTTACTGCATCATCTGTAGCAGTCATTCTCAACCAGGGTTTCCCCTGAGGTTTTCTAGGCATTCCTTAAGCTGTGGCTGGTTGACCTTCCATTTGATGGTGCCTTCATGGTTCCAGGACCAACAACACTTGGCAAAACCAGGAGCATGCCACTGATTGCTTTTCTTAGCTGCCCGTAAGGGTTTGCATTATGCCTACTGATCACCAATGTAAGGGGCCATTGACTTTATTGTAATTGGTTTTTAGTAAGGGTTCCTTCGAGACCTGAAGTGAGTTCCCTTTGGGCTAAATAGGTTGAGAAAGGCTGTTCTATTATATAAAAGAGCAACAGAGCAGGACCCCCCCCTTGCCATGGGCAGAACTGACAACACATATTATGAGATTGCTGTAAACCTAGAAATAGAAGAAGCTAATTGTTTTTTGAACCCATTGGCTTCTTCCCTAAAGTGAAATATCTGTTTTGGCTGGATAAACCCCATTTGTCTTATTGGAGAGGCAATAAGACCTCGCCACTAGGGAGCGCTACAAAACATTTTTGTAATTGTGAAATTGCCACATTTATAAATAGGGGTTGTGGTTATTCTGTGTTTAGACTTCTTATATTGTCTTTTATCTTGTGTATATTTGCACCGTAGACTGCCGATCAATATTGCTTTTGGATGATAAAGGGACGCGTATTGATTTTCATTTCTAATAGTAGTGTATATGTTTACACATTATTCCAATGCTACGTCAAAAATAAAGATGTACTCTATCCACACTTCTCAGCCTAGGTAAAGGAACATACTGTATGAATATTGTACTTATTGTGAGATATATGTATATAATAAGACACGTTGGGGGAGATTCACTAGAGCACTCAGAATCTGGTGCAGCTGTGCATGGCAGCCAATCAGCTTCTAACTTCAGCTTGTTCAATTAAGCTTTGACAATAAAACCTGGAAGCCGATTGGCTTACATGCAGATCTGCACCATATTTTGCACGTTTTAGTAAATGACCCCCCATTGTATCGACTTAGTCACCAAAGCTGCAAAAAAATCTTTTTTTTTTTTCCCCACCTCTTCATTCTGACAGTTTTTTTGTGTTGGGCATTAAATGGTTTGTCATTTGAAAATGGTTTATTTTTTTTTATTTTGCATACAAAAGTTTCATGTACATGTGGTGAGAAATCTTTTACTGTTTGCACAATTGTGAATTAACATTTCCATGTCCATTTCACTTCTGCATTAAAATGAATTTGATTCAATGACTCTGTGTGTGTCCCTAATTCGCATGTGTGGTGTGTCTTCATTGGGACTAGTACTTGCTGGAATTAGGATAGGGTGACCAGACATCCCCGGTTTCCGGGGACAGTCCCCGTCTTGAGGACAGAAAGAGAGAGAGGCGGCGCCCTCTAAGGCCCCTTTCACACTGGGCGTTTTTCAGGCGGTACAGCGCTAAAAATAGCGCCTGTTCACCGCCTGAAAAAATCCGGCCCCTTTAACTCCAGTGTGAAAGCCGGCGGGCTTTCACACTGGAGCGGTGCGCTAGCAGGACGGCAAAAAAAGTCCTGCTAGCAGCATCTTTGGAGCGGGATAGGAGCGGTGTGTTCACCGCTCCTTCCCATTGATTTGAATGGGAAACCGCGGCGGCGCTCTGCGGGGGTGTTTAACCCTTTTTCGGCCGCTCTCGGGGGGTAAAACTGCACCGCGAGCGGCCGAATACCGCGGTTAAAACGACGGTAAAGCAGTGCTAAATATAGCTCTGCTTTAACGTCACCGCGGCTCCCCGCCCCAGTGTGAAAGGGGCCTAAATGCAGCAAGATGAAACCAATTTATTAAAAAAGAATTAAGAACACTCGCAAAGGAGATGTGTCATGAAGGCATGTCAGGGGTTAAGGTATCATCCGTTTTGGGTCCCGGGTAGAATGGTGGTCACAAGAGGTCTTGAGATTTATTGTCTCCTGCTGCTTCCTGTAATCTCTGGTGCTGGTCCGGTGGTGCTGTGGGCTCTCAGCGTTTCCGGATAGCTGGAGAGCAGGCTGTGGAGGCGATATGCTGCTTGGTGGTTGAAAGATGCAGCGGTGTTGTGATCACTTCCGGGAATGCGTCACGCGGGCGGCGTATGCTGCCATCTTGTGGAAACCAGGAGGTATTACATAAAGTGCATTGGAAACCCGGATTGAGGACACTGTCCCCAGACCAAGTCTGTCCCTGGATTGGATTTGAACAGGGGCTGGGGCAATTTCAAAGACAGTCAGTGCAGAATTAAAAAAAAAAATCTGAATCTGCCGCTCCTACTAGCTTAGGGCAGTGTATTTTTTTCCATTATCTGTGCCCCTTTCTGATGATCATGTGCTGGTCGGAGCGGAAGGAATATTTCTTCAGCTCCGCTCGCATGTTCTTCTGCCTTGGCTGAAGTCCTGGCCAGCCGCCTCCCTACTTATCTCCTTGCCTTCCCTGGCAGAGTGATTTTCCTCCCCACCCAGTAGTAGTCGGGGCCCGGAGAGTAAGACTTGACAGGCTGTGAGGCTGGCGGCAGCAGCGATGGGCAGAGAGCGCTGAATGCCGCCATTACTAGTAAAAAAAAAAAGCAATATGTCCCTGGATTTTATTTAAAAAAACCTGGTCACCTTAAATTAAGACGACGTTGTCCTTGTCCAAGCACTTCCTGTTATAGGGTGCCAATATTCTGTCCCTGTCACTCCATTATCCTCCAGCGTTTCCACTCAGGCATCTGCTGCCCATACAGAGCCCTGATTTCAGCACTTCTGAACACCTCTAGGGGGCCTATTCACACTTTTCGGATCCTGTGCACTGAATTAACCCCTTCCTGCCCCGGCTATTGTAAACTGACGGCTGGGTGGAGCAGCACTGTGTTCTGGGAGACAATCGTATGACGTCCACCCACAATCATGCCTCTTGCACAATCTGTCACCTGCCTAACACTGTACAGGCCTGCTGCCGTAACCATGTGATCACTGTGGCCAACCACAGCAGATCACATGACTGCTGTACACAATGTAAGGCTTTGTTTGATGCATTTCATTGTGTACTACTGATGAGCTCTGACCAGTTATCACATGGTACAGACGGGGCCAATCACAGCTCATCTGTACATTGTGATTTAGCTGTGGCCAATCACAGCGCTTCACAATAGTACACTGAGTAGTTTTCAGTCAGAAAAATGATGGTTTCTTATAACTGTAAAATGCTGTTATAAGCAATTAGTGTGAAAAAAAAATTACTGTGGTAACACCATTTCTCTGGTCACTATAAAAAAAAAATTATATTTTATAATATTTCTACATACTGTCACCAGTCAGTGTCCCTGATCACCGCCACACCAGTCGTATGACGCTGTACTGCACTAATGACAGTATGTAAAAATAAAAAATTGTGAACAAAAACTTGCACGCCGCTTACTAAATATTAGGGTTGTCCCAATACCAATACTAGTATCGGTACCGATACCAAGCATTTGCCCAAGTACTTGTACTGGGGCAAATGCTCCTGATGCTTCACCCAATACCTGGACAGTCAGTTACAAGCTTCTCCCCCCCCCCCCCCCCCCCGTTTTAGTGAAATCTATACAGCCGTGATCGGTGCTTGTAACTCTCCCACACATGATCACCGCAGACTGTCGCTGCATCCTTCATGTCCCCCTCCATTCTGCTGCTGTCCCCCTCCGTTCTTCCTCCGTGTCCCCCTCCGTTCTTCCTCCTCGTCCCCCTCCGTTCTTCCGCCGCGTCCCCCTCCGTTCTCCCGCCGCGTCCCCCTCCGTTCTCCCGCCGCGTCCCCCTCCGTTCTCCCGCCGCGTCCCCCTCCGTTCTCCCGCCGCGTCCCCCTCCGTTCTCCCGCCGCGTCCCCCTCCGTTCTCCCGCCGCGTCCCCCTCCGTTCTCCCGCCGCGCCCCCCTCCGTTCTCCCGCCGCGCCCCCCTCCGCCGCGCCCCCCTCCGTTCTCCCGCCGCGCCCCCCTCCGTTCTCCCGCCGCGCCCCCCTCCGTTCTCCCGCCGCGCCCCCCTCCGTTCTCCCGCCGCGCCCCCCTCCGTTCTCCCGCCGCGCCCCCCTCCGTTCTCCCGCCGCGCCCCCCTCCGTTCTCCCGCCGCGCCCCCCTCCGTTCTCCCGCCGCGCCCCCCTCCGTTCTCCCGCCGCGCCCCCCTCCGTTCTCCCGCCGCGCCCCCCTCCGTTCTCCCGCCGCGCCCCCCTCCGTTCTCCCTCCGCGCCCCCCTCCGTTCTCCCTCCGCGCCCCCCTCCGTTCTCCCTCCGCGCCCCCCTCCGTTCTCCCTCCGCGCCCCCCTCCGTTCTCCCTCCGCGCCCCCCTCCGTTCTCCCTCCGCGTCCCCCTCCGTTCTCCCTCCGCGTCCCCCTCCGTTCTCCCTCCGCGTCCCCCTCCGCGTCCCCCTCCGTTCTCCCCCCCGCCGCGTCCCCCTCCGTTCTCCCGCCGCGTCCCCCTCCGTTCTCCCGCCGCGTCCCCCTCCGTTCTCCCGCCGCGTCCCCCTCCGTTCTCCCGCCGCGTCCCCCTCCGTTCTCCCGCCGCGTCCCCCTCCGTTCTCCCGCCGCGTCCCCCTCCGTTCTCCCGCCGCGTCCCCCTCCGTTCTCCCGCCGCGTCCCCCTCCGTTCTTCCGCCGCGTCCCCCTCCGTTCTGAAAGTATCAGTTATCGATTAGTACTTGGAAAAAAGTATCGGTGCTTGTACTCAGTCTTAAAGTGATATCGGGACAACCCTACTAAATACCTTAGACTGTCTCTACTCTCCAAAAAGGGGTCATTTGGGTGATATTTGTACTATTCTGGCATTTTTCGGGCCTCAAGAAATTAAACAGTCAGTACATCAGGATCGATCAATTGTCAGATATACAGTGAGGGGAAAAAAGTATTTGATCCCCTGCTGATTTTGTAGCTTTGCCCACTGACAAAGAAATGATCAGTCGATAATTTTAATTGTCAGTTTATTTTAACAGTGAGAGACGGAACAACAACCAAAATTGATTTGCATTTTAATGAGTGAAATAAGCATTTGACCCCTTCACAAAACGTGACGTAGGACTGATTCACACCTATGCAGGTTGCGGTTTGCATATTCCGGGTGCATTTTGCGTTTTTCAATATACACTTTTGATCCATTGAAGTCTATGGAACCAAAAACCAGAAAAAAGTCCCTGGCCCTTTTCCATAAAATGCACAGATGGAAAATACATCCATAGGAAGCCATGTTAAATGGACTGTAGTGTTTCTGCACAACTGAAATAGGTATATATATATATATATATATATACACACACACACACACACACACACACACACACACACACACACACACACACACACACACACACACACAAATCCCTCACACACACAAATCCCTCACATGATTTTTACACTGCTAATTGCTAGGAAACCTCCCCCCGGGTCCCTGGAAATTGGGACCAAATCAGGTCGAGGCTATTTAAACAAACTATATCATACCACCACTATGGTCTTTGCTGATTTTTGCCAGTGTCCTGTCGGATAGTGTCCCCCATCGGATAGTGTCCACTGTGTACTGCACAGTACGCATGACAAGCAGATTCCGAAGATGAACGGCACCTGCGCCGTGAGTCCAGATTCAAGCCCCACCATCCAAGTGGACATAGGGTTAGAAAAAAAAAAAAGAGCCGAGCGCAGCAAGGCTGTGCCCGTGGCGAGCGAAGCGACCCCACGAGGGGCCCTCTAATTTTGTGCAGCCCTATGTCCACTTGGATGGTGGGTCTTGCATCTTGACTCGCGGCGCAGGCGCCGTTCATCTTCGGAGATTTTCCGAATCTCCTTGGCCCTCCGTACTGTTTAAGCGCTGCGCCTGCACAGTAAGGCCCGGACTCTATTCGATAGGCGGACATATTTTGACAGAACACCGGCTGTGTGAAAAGTTGTAGGGTGTATTGGGAACACTGACTGATCTCATCAGTACCGGGCCTCACCAATGGGCATACATTCCCACAGACGCACTCTAATATCTTGAGGGGAAGCCTTTCCAGACGGCTGGAATTAGATGCAAAGGGGGAGAAGCTCCATATTAATGAGGAGCATGGTTTTGGAATGAGATATCCAATAACCTCATGTAGGTGTGATGGACAGGTGCCAACAAACTTTTGGTCATCTTGTAAAGATCAGTTACCATGATGATGCAGCATTACATGAAAAGCTGCAGCAATTTCCAAAAACAAATCATCTATCTACATTAATTCCATTTGCTATGCATTTCTAGTTTAAAAGATATATATATATATATATTTTTTTTTTTTTTTGGCACTGTTACTCCAATATTGACCCCAGATCTGTTCTGTAGAAGGTAAAGGTCATTGCTGTGGGGGGGGGGGAACAAATGCTACAAGAATCTTAGGGGTAACATCACTGCAAGGTGTTCTCATTTAACGTTCTAAGAATATTACAAATCAGGTGTCTGGATAAAAGTGACCAGTAGAGGGTGGCAGAGTCCTCTGTGTTCACCACTTAACCAGAATAAGACACTAATCAGACTTATTGTTTGTTCAGAATCCACAATGGAATTTGGAAACGTCACGGTACAATTTTTTTTTTTTAAAGATCGTGTTTTATGCATATACTTTTCAAACGTGGATTTTAAAAAATGGAGCTATTGGCCATAGCAGCCAATTGCATTCAAGTTTCATGACCTATATTTTTTGTGTTTTCATTAATCAGCCCCTCAAGGTGAGAGTGACAGCGAACAGTCTTCCAACAGCGTAGACAGAGTATTCCAGGAGAGGAGAGAGCGGAAGCAGCAGAGTCCTCCGGTAGAGCAGAGTATTTCAGGAGTGAAGCGAGCGGAAGGAGCAGAGTATTTCAGGAGTGCAGATAGCGGAAGGAGCAGAGTCCTCCGGTAGAGCAGAGTATTCCAGGAGAGGAGAGAGCGGAAGGAGCAGAGTCCTCCAGTGGAGCAGAGTATTTCAGGAGTGGAAGGAGCAGAGTTCTCCAGTAGAGCAGAGTATTTTAGGAGTGGAAGGAGCAGAGTTCTCCAGTAGAGCAGAGTATTTTAGGAGAGGAGAGAGCAGAGTCCTCCGGTAGAGCAGAGTATTAGAGAGCGGAAGGAGTATAGTCCTCCGGTAGAGCAGAGTATTTCAGGAGTGGAGCGAGCGGAAGGAGCAGAGTCCTCCGGTAGAGCAGAGTATTTCAGGAGAGAGCGGAAGGAGCAAAATCCTCCGGTAGAGCAGAGTATTTCAGGAGTGGAGAGAGCGGAAGCAGCAGAGTCCTCCGGTAGAGCAGAGTATTTCAGGAGAGGAGAGAGCGGAAGCAGCAGAGTCCTCCGGTAGAGCAGAGTATTTCAGGAGTGGAGCGAGCGGAAGGAGCAGAGTATTTCAGGAGAGGAGAGAGCGGAAGCAGCAGAGTCCTCCAGTAGAGCAGAGTATTCCAGGAGAGGAGAGAGCGGAAGGAGCAGAGTCCTCCAGTGGAGCAGAGTATTTCAGGAGTGGAAGGAGCAGAGTTCTCCAGTAGAGCAGAGTATTTTAGGAGTGGAAGGAGCAGAGTTCTCCAGTAGAGCAGAGTATTTTAGGAGAGGAGAGAGCAGAGTCCTCCGGTAGAGCAGAGTATTAGAGAGCGGAAGGAGTATAGTCCTCCGGTAGAGCAGAGTATTTCAGGAGTGGAGCGAGCGGAAGGAGCAGAGTCCTCCGGTAGAGCAGAGTATTTCAGGAGAGAGCGGAAGGAGCAAAATCCTCCGGTAGAGCAGAGTATTTCAGGAGTGGAGAGAGCGGAAGCAGCAGAGTCCTCCGGTAGAGCAGAGTATTTCAGGAGAGGAGAGAGCGGAAGCAGCAGAGTCCTCCGGTAGAGCAGAGTATTTCAGGAGTGGAGCGAGCGGAAGGAGCAGAGTATTTCAGGAGAGGAGAGAGCGGAAGCAGCAGAGTCCTCCAGTAGAGCAGAGTTTTTCAGGAGTGGAGAGAGCGGAAGGAGCAGAGTCCTCCGGTAGAGCAGAGTATTTCAGAAGTGGAGCGAGCGGAAGGAGCAGAGTCCTCCGGTAGAGCAGAGTATTTCAGGAGAGAGCGGAAGGAGCAAAATCCTCCGGTAGAGCAGAGTATTTCAGGAGTGGAGAGAGCGGAAGCAGCAGAGTCCTCCGGTAGAGCAGAGTATTTCAGGAGAGGAGAGAGCGGAAGGAGCAGAATCCTCCAGGAGAGGAGAGAGCGGAAGCAGCAGAGTCCTCCGGTAGAGCAGAGTATTTCAGGAGTGGAGAGAGCGGAAGCAGCAGAGTCCTCCGGTAGAGCAGAGTATTTCAGGAGTGGAGAGAGCGGAAGCAGCAGAGTCCTCCGGTAGAGCAGAGTATTTCAGGAGAGAGCGGAAGGAGCAGAATCCTCGAGGAGAGAGCGGAAGCAGCAGAGTCCTCCGGTAGAGCAGAGTATTTCAGGAGAGAGCGGAAGGAGCAGAATCCTCGAGGAGAGAGCGGAAGCAGCAGAGTCCTCCGGTAGAGCAGAGTATTTCAGGAGAGGAGAGAGCGGAAGCAGCAGAGTCCTCCGGTAGAGCAGAGTATTTCAGGAGAGGAGAGAGCGGAAGCAGCAGAGTCCTCCGGTAGAGCAGAGTATTTCAGGAGAGAGCGGAAGGAGCAAAATCCTCCGGTAGAGCAGAGTATTTCAGGAGTGGAGAGAGCGGAAGCAGCAGAGTCCTCCGGTAGAGCAGAGTATTTCAGGAGAGGAGAGAGCGGAAGCAGCAGAGTCCTCCGGTAGAGCAGAGTATTTCAGGAGTGGAGCGAGCGGAAGGAGCAGAGTATTTCAGGAGAGGAGAGAGCGGAAGCAGCAGAGTCCTCCAGTAGAGCAGAGTATTTCAGAAGTGGAGCGAGCGGAAGGAGCAGAGTCCTCCGGTAGAGCAGAGTATTTCAGGAGAGAGCGGAAGGAGCAAAATCCTCCGGTAGAGCAGAGTATTTCAGGAGTGGAGAGAGCGGAAGCAGCAGAGTCCTCCGGTAGAGCAGAGTATTTCAGGAGAGGAGAGAGCGGAAGCAGCAGAGTCCTCCGGTAGAGCAGAGTATTTCAGGAGTGGAGAGAGCGGAAGCAGCAGAGTCCTCCGGTAGAGCAGAGTATTTCAGGAGAGAGCGGAAGGAGCAAAATCCTCCGGTAGAGCAGAGTATTTCAGGAGTGGAGAGAGCGGAAGCAGCAGAGTCCTCCGGTAGAGCAGAGTATTTCAGGAGAGGAGAGAGCGGAAGGAGCAGAATCCTCCGGTAGAGCAGAGTATTTCAGGAGAGAGCGGAAGGAGCAGAATCCTCGAGGAGAGAGCGGAAGCAGCAGAGTCCTCCGGTAGAGCAGAGTATTTCAGGAGAGGAGAGAGCGGAAGCAGCAGAGTCCTCCAGTAGAGCAGAGTATTTCAGGAGTGGAGAGAGCGGAAGCAGCAGAGTCCTCCGGTAGAGCAGAGTATTTCAGGAGTGGAGAGAGCGGAAGCAGCAGAGTCCTCCAGTAGAGCAGAGTATTTCAGAAGAGAGCGGAAGGAGCAAAATCCTCCGGTAGAGCAGAGTATTTCAGGAGTGGAAGGAGCAGAGTCCTCCGGTAGAGCAGAGTATTTCAGGAGTGGAGAGAGCGGAAGGAGCAGAGTATTTCAGGAGAGGAGAGAGCGGAAGCAGCAGAGTCCTCCAGTAGAGCAGAGTATTTCAGGAGTGGAGAGAGCGGAAGCAGCAGAGTCCTCCGGTAGAGCAGAGTATTTCAGGAGTGGAGAGAGCGGAAGCAGCAGAGTCCTCCGGTAGAGCAGAGTATTTCAGGAGTGGAGCGAGCGGAAGGAGCAGAGTCCTCCGGTAGAGCAGAGTATTTCAGGAGAGGAGAGAGCAGAAGGAGCAGAATCCTCCAGGAGAGGAGAGAGCGGAAGCAGCAGAGTATTTCAGGAGTGGAGCGAGCGGAAGGAGCAGAGTCCTCCGGTAGAGCAGAGTATTTCAGGAGAGAGCGGAAGGAGCAGAATCCTCCAGGAGAGGAGAGAGCGGAAGCAGCAGAGTCCTCCGGTAGAGCAGAGTATTTCAGGAGAGAGCGGAAGGAGCAGAATTCTCCAGGAGAGGAGAGAGCGGAAGCAGCAGAGTCCTCCGGTAGAGCAGAGTATTTCAGGAGTGGAGCGAGCGGAAGGAGCAGAGTCCTCCGGTAGAGCAGAGTATTTCAGGAGAGGAGAGAGCAGAAGGAGCAGAATCCTCCAGGAGAGGAGAGAGCGGAAGCAGCAGAGTATTTCAGGAGTGGAGCGAGCGGAAGGAGCAGAGTCCTCCGGTAGAGCAGAGTATTGCAGGAGAGAGCGGAAGGAGCAGAATCCTCCAGGAGAGGAGAGAGCGGAAGCAGCAGAGTCCTCCGGTAGAGCAGAGTATTTCAGGAGAGAGCGGAAGGAGCAGAATTCTCCAGGAGAGGAGAGAGCGGAAGCAGCAGAGTCCTCCGGTAGAGCAGAGTATTTCAGGAGTGGAGCGAGCGGAAGGAGCAGAGTCCTCCGGTAGAGCAGAGTATTGCAGGAGAGAGCGGAAGGAGCAAAATCCTCCGGTAGAGCAGAGTATTTCAGGAGTGGAGAGAGCAGAAGCAGCAGAGTCCTCCGGTATAGCAGAGTATTTCAGGAGAGGAGAGAGCGGAAGGAGCAGAATCCTCCAGGAGAGAGCGGAAGCAGCAGAGTCCTCCAGTAGAGCAGAGTATTTCAGGAGTGGAGAGCACGGAAGCAGCAGAGTCCTCCGGTAGAGCAGAATATTTCAGGAGTGGAGCGAGCGGAAGGAGCAGAGTATTTCAGGAGAGAGCGGAAGGAGCAGAGTCCTCCGGTAGAGCAGAGTATTTCAGGAGAGGAGAGAGCGGAAGCAGCAGAGTATTTCAGGAGAGGAGAGAGTGGAAGGAGCAGAATCCTCCAGTAGAGCAGAGTATTTAAGGAGAGGAGCATTAGATAGTAAGGAGGAGAGTATTTCTGAGAGGAGAGCGAGATGGTCTGCATTAAGATACAAAACCTGCCTTTACAACTCCTTTAAAATCTTTTTCTTTCCACGTAGCTCACCCTGTCTATTCTTCTGTGTGATCTGAATCTGGTTCTTTGCATTATAGAAACCACACTTTGAACCCATTCCTTTCTCTACTCTCACTGACAAGGTGGTGTGTTTTGTAGCCATCGCCGCTCCAAGGTGAGTGTTTAAACTGGTAGCCTTATCCACTAGGAACACTTTTTGGTTGTGTATAGGGCAGAGGCATAACTTGAACCTTCAGGGCATCAGTGCAAAAAACAATGAAGGCCCCGACCTAAGCCTGGGGCCCTTCCCTCCGAGCCTGGGGCCCTTACTCCTGTCACAAGGGACCTTTCACATGTTCTGCAGTGGGCCCCTTTCCTGCCCTTACATCAGCGTTCTTAACAGTACATCAGAGTCCACAGGGTTTGCCTTACAGTGCTCTACCCCAAACTGATGTTCCTTCCTCAGCTCACCTCTCTCCCTGCATGTCCTGTGAGCAGAATAGCTGTGCTCCTCCTCTGGGTTCTCTCATCATATGGCACTGAAGATAGAGGAGGGGGGGGGGGGATTCAGCGGGACACACAGAGCAAGTATGCAGGAGACTGGGAGGGATGAGGAGACAGAAAATTAGGAGGGGCCGGCGGGGAGGAGCGCATCATGAGAGGTCTGACTAAACACAATCTCTTAGCAGCAGGGACCTGATCTACTCGTCAGCTAGCTGTGATTGACAGGTAGATCGAAGCGGAAGCTGTCATGGGGCCCCCTACTGGCAATGCCTGAATGGTCAGGTGTGGAGCACTTACTATTGCGAGCTGCTGGTGTAGCACCTGCCACACAGCTCACATATTTCAAAGTCTTGCAGGACACGGCTGCTAATGGGAACTGAGTTCCTGTTGTGGAAAAAGTACAGGAACTCCGTTCCCATGCGTTCCCGCAGGACTTGAGCCCTGCCCGTGTCCCTCAATGGACCAGAAAGAACACAGGATTTTTGAACTCACCGTAAAGTCAATTTAAGGAGGTCTCAGCGATCTGTGTTCATGTTCCCAGTACTGCTTTTCCACACAACTGGGGCATGTTGGCAGTAGAAGAAATCATCCTGAGTTGACATACAGTTTGGCACAGTCCAATCCTCCTGTAGACAGCAGAATAACAGCAGGTTAAAGACTTCCTGTGTCCTTCAATGGACTTCAAGAAAAGCGTAGTGCAGAAAACCCCATTTTAAATCCACATAGTGGACAAATTTCTACCATAGGATACAGCCCAACAATTACAGAGGAGTCATGAAATGTTCATTCCACCTAAAACTAGCACTGCAGATTTTAATAGATGCAGAAATTCTCAACACAAGGCAATTCGCAATCTAATATATTAGCATCAACCTTTCTAGAAGTAAAATACCCAAAAGGTCACATTCCTTCAATACAGCAATTTTGGAGGCGTGCCGTGTGTGCGCACATATATCTGGATTGTGTGATTGGCTGTTTTCATAACCTGCATTGAACCACAAATCAAATTTCAACC